>JAQFVV010014977.1:0-22819 GCA_028023455.1 Epiperipatus broadwayi | reverse complement strand
TTGCCTTAACTTAAAATATTTTACAGTTATATATTATGTAATGCATTAGGCTTTCATACATAAAATTTCTCACCATCACCCTCTTGAACATCAGACATATCATGATATTATTTATATTTTATCATAATGTATTTTTGATGACTTTTAATAATTATCTTTGCTTTATTTTTTATTCTTTTAGATATATTTTTATTTTTGATTTTTTGGTATTAGTAAACTATTCACTGTACAGCCTGTGTTGGCACTATTTCTATGTAAAACATTGCGATATAACATTACCAGGCCTTTTTCTCTTAGATTTATAAATACGGGTTGTTTTTTTTCTCTTACATTTATAAATACAGCGGATTTTGATTTCTGGTTTTTTTAATAAAACGGGGTTTGGATTTTTTTTTTTTGTTTTTTTTTTTTTTAATAATAACAAATAAAACAGAGTTTTGATTTTTTTTTTTTTTGTTTTTTTAATAATAACAAATAAAATGGGGTTTTGACTTTTTTTGTGTTTTTTTTAATAATAAGAAATAAAACGGAGGTTTTTTTTTTGTTTTTTTAATAATAAATAAAATGGGACTTTTTCCTCTTACATTTATAAATACGAAAGTGGCGGGTTTTGATTTTTTTTGATTTTTTAATAATAACAAATAAAACATCAAAAACATAAAAAAAAGTCCATTGCAGTATTGTTTTTTTAACCAAAAAAATATGTACATTAACCATTCTTGTTACATTCTGTGGATTTATTTCTTTATCTTTTTTAAGAGTCGTACAAGTTTGTTAAAGATTTTTTGTTTTCATAACAAATAAAACATTGGTATTTTTTTTCCTTTTTAACAACAAAAATTAGGTCGGGTTCATTTTTAAAATATAGTTAACGTCACACAAATGTAATAACGTGGAAGTCATTTTGTTATTCTTTTTGAACTCTCATCCGAGTCATGACAAAAACATTATTTTTTCACAAACAACTACAAGCTTCTGCCAGAGAGATTGACATATTTTTTTGGACTTGATTTACAAAAAAAAAAAATTAGCAAAAAAAAAAAAAAATTACACAAATATAAAGAATACGCTGATAATTACTAGTCCGCAAAAATTTTTCAGTTGGAAAATTCAGAAAATCGTAAACATCAATAAATCAACACTTGAAAAAAATGACAATTCTCACACTCTCATCTTAAATTATAGTAACAATACAAATTCTATCAATACGCATAGGAATTCAACCTGCAATGAAATCAACAGCAAACTATACGATCATAGTATTGTTAGTAGATGTAATGTTATTGATACATGGAAGAATTGGATGCGTATTATAACCACTACATACAATCACTCATATATTAACCATCACTCGTATATTAGCCATAGGTTGGGCCATGAAAGTGATATAATTCTGTCTTTTTACACAGCAACAGTGCCAACACAGGTTGTACAGTGAATAGTTTATAAATACCGATTTTTTTTCTAAGTCAGAAAACTCTTTAAATTAACAAATTAATTTGAAGTTTAAAAAATTTTAAGATTTAGGCTATTCTGAAGCATTTCTTTATATTGTTGGGGGGGGTATCAATTTGTTTGCATTTTTACTGACATCTTATTTGTTCTTTGATGCAGATAAGTTGCAAGTCAAATGCCTGCTCAGTTTTGAGGCAATGCAGAAGGAAAATCTTCCCATTCATTACTTAACATTAATTGAATCACTGTGTATGCAATTCATAACTTTGAAAGATGTTAATTTACTTTTTAATATTGCTATTTACATTACTTAGAATTATGGTTATTATTTTTTCTTTTTTTCCCATTTGTTTCTTTTTTCTTTTATGCAAATAATTAAGTGGATTGACTTAAGCATTTATATATATATATGCTTTTTGCTGTTTATTTCTGTCTAAAACTCTTTCATTATATATATATATATATTTTATCTAATAACACAAAATACAAATAAAAAATAATTTTCCCCATTCAAATCTACTCTTTCCAAATTATATCATAATTAAGTAACTTTTTAATTGTATCATTATTACCACTACTTTTTTATTTAATGAAAAATCATTTTGATCCTATGTCAAAAACTTATTTTTATGTTTCATTACAAATTTCAAAGTTATATAATTATTTGACTATCTTAGTATATTTTATTAACGCTATTTTAAAAAAATAACTCAATATTTTTATTTAAAATATTCCATTATATTCATATTTATTCTCTATTAAATTATACAATTTGCAATAACCTTAATTAATAAAATATTTTGCTTGAATAAAATAAACATTTTATTACTTTTTCATCAAGGATATTTCTTACAAATGTCTTACATTATATTTTTTGATTATTGGTATTTAACAAAACTAAAAATGACCAACTCTCTACTTTAGATATTAATGGATTTGTATGTATTCATCATATATTTATAAACGAAAATCCAATAAGACTTTTATTTAATAAACTACTTTTTTAAAAAAAATATATACTTAAAAATTATTGTCATCCAATTTTTTATATCATTTCTACTTTTATATATAAGTGCACTTTTATAAAGTTTATTAAAAAAATTTTTTTAAATATTCAAAAATTTGAAATATAAAAACAATTAATCATTTCTTTAATGAAAATTTGTTCGTTCCAAAAGTGAAATTATTGTTTGAGCTTTAATATGAGATAAAAATATTTTTAATAGTTTTTTACATCATGTATAAAATCAAAATTAATATATGGTTAATATTAATTTTGATTTTATGTTTTATTTGTGTATTCAATTGTCTAGCACTATTAAACAAAAAATAGAAATTGAGATTTATTTTAATATAACATTACGTAATACTTCAGCACAGCTGTATTACAAAGTTGCAAATGAAACAGAAGAAAAATGAAAAATGTTTTTCATTTAATTATGTCTGATTAATTTGAAACTTTGTAATACAGATAGCACTGCTAAACAATTTAAATATTATGGGTTGCGATATTTGCTATAAACCTGGGTCTCATTTTACGTGATAGATAGGTTCCTCAGAAAACACGTGCAAACGAAATCATGCAAAAATAGATGTAACTTACATTGAAAAAGGGGGGATGCGGTCTGTGATTTTTCAAAATTCACGTAAAAGCAAAGCACCAGCATAAAATTACTTTAAAATTCGCACAAAAAAAAATAAGGAAATAAAATATGACTAATAAAAAATTTCAAATTTGAAAAAAATTGATACAAAACAAACTTTTTAAAGTATTTTTTAACTCTAATATTTAATTTTATTCAAAACAATATGTATTTTTATGCATACATTTTTTTATACACATTTTAATTATTATCGCTATTTACCAGTAAACAATTTCGTTTTCAAACTGGTTTTTGATTCTTCACAAGAGGAAATACAACTAGCACCAACTTCACTCGCATGTTGTGTTGTTTTCTGGTGACAACGTGATTAATCTTTGAGATGATGATTTTATTAATTGTTTATGAACACGATATCCAGACATACAACCATTTAGCTCTCGTTGGAATTTAACAGCATGTTCATGATTAGTGTCATTTATAAGAAAATAATTTGCCGATTAGAAAGTTGAAGATGTTCTCGAATCATTTTTGAAGTGAAAGAAATGGGGTTCCAGTTCTGTTTCATTATCTTTTTCTACATTTTCTTCTATATCTAAACTTTTATTTTTGTCTTTAATTTTCAATTCCGTTTAAAAATCAAATTTTGTTTCACTGCTATTACTCACCTTTTAAATATAAACTTGCAGACACTAAATGATTAATAATTGATTACGTTCTTTTTTAAAAAGAATGTGATTTAAAATGCAAAATTAACATGCACAATGTTTGAACAAATTTATGTTATAATCTTGTAAAATTTAATATGTGTATACATAAAATGTGGAAATCATAATTTTAATTTCTTTATTTCATAAAATCTTACTATTATAAAGCACTGAAAATATTGAAATTACTAAGATGAAAATCGAACTCCAATAATGTGCCATTACTTTCAATAAACGTAAGTGCGCGAAATTTATTATTTAAAGTAATAGCGCATTATCGGAGTTCGACTTCCGGTGAAACACAAACCGCGTAACTTCAAAATTGTGTTAAATAAGTCAGCATAAAAAGAGACCCAGATGTATTTAACTCTTGCAAGTTATACCAATTCTAATTTTATATGTATACATATATCTATACATTTTCATTCTATTAAAGGATGAAAAAGCAACTTTTTCTCCAAATAATATATTTGTTAAATTGTATAAAAAATAGTTAGGCAAATAAATCCTAAAATGTAATATTTTAACATTCTTAGAGATAGATTTCTTTTCTTATTTCTTTAACACAATTTATTCTGAGTTCATTATATTACTGATATATTATAAATATTGATATGCATCACTGAAATAGTTTGTTTTTAAATAGATTTTTCCATTATTTCTTCCCTACTTTTTTTTACTTTTATGAGGTAGATTTTATATATGTCAATATAATGTTTCAGCATAAAATTGAATCAAGCTATTTTTTAAAGTATTGTTATGCTTTTATTCTTCAAAATTCAACTAAACAAATGTATTAATGGTTTGATTATTTGCGTTTTCAGATTATCTGGAATATAATGGTGGTTCTCATATACATATTAAAAGAATAGGTAAGATGGATTATTTATTTATATTATTTAAAAATCAGGAATATGTATTTAGAGTTAAAATGATTTTATTTTCAAATTTCACTTCATTTGTTAGACTACTAAATAAATGAATTTAAATGTTACAAGTCAACTTAAATTATTTTGCTTGCTTTTAGTTAAGAATAAATAGGAAAATGTCATTTTGTAAATAAAACCCAACTGATGAAAATAAATAATTAGGAGAAAATATAAGAGTTGAAAGATGGATAGGAAGACTTGAGAAGAATTAGTTAGTCCTTTTAAATGTTCAGGAAGTTGACTAATTATAAAATAGCAACATCCACATGAAATGCCACAAGGCATAGCACATTTCACGATATTAAGATGTGACAATTTAAATTTGTATGTAGCATAGATATTTTTTAGAGAACTATGCATGCACAGCTTAGAAGTTTTTAGTCATTTAAAATACAGCCACCAACAATTCCATATTATTTGCAAATGTTGCATCTAAATCTCACAATTTAGACGTTAAGAGAAAGACACCCATAATCTGCATTAATCATTTAAGTAGGAAATTAACAACCTGTAAAGAAAGTAGTTATTTATAAGTGACAATGATCTTAGTAACTATATATAATGGAAGTTAGAGATTATTTTATAAATAAATAATAATAACATGCAATATTGTTATCCAGAAATACTTTTCATTACTTAAATAATCATTGTCAGCTGAAGTTATACAGTAAGAAAAGAAAATGTCATATGATTTTCAAGCTGTGTTTTATATATATTATATATATATATATATATATATATATATATATATATATATATATATATATATATATATATATGGCTGCAGAAAGGAGTTTGCTATTAACTGAAAGGAGACCCTTTGATTCCTCTTGGAGGCCTTAAAGGAACCGAGCAGGGCAAATTCCTAATGTCCACTCCTTATGTTCTTGTTGTTGCAGCTGTTATTACTATGTGATTATTCATATAGTATACGAACATGGATGGGCTGCTCACCAACACGCATTAGCCAGCATGGTGAGTTTATTGGCTTTTTACCTCTGAGTTTAAGATCAAGAAATACCATGGTCTTTCTTCTTAGTGCCTGATAAGACAGAATGAATGTTTGTGTAAATGATAAATATTTTTCCAATATATATAATTATGACAGACAAAAATAAAGCATGGCCCTTATTCCCAGGAGGCTGTAAAGTCACCAACCAAGACAGCGGTTGGTGGCTGAAGGCGGAGGGTGCTAAGAATCCCCTGATTGCGGACCCAGGTTGCCATTTGATGATGACTTTTTATTTAGGTACTTAAAACTGCAGATCACTTTCAAGTGAAGGAAGATTGCAAGAATTAAAAGAAGAACTGTCTTATATTAAATGGGACATTATTAGACTTTGTGAAGTTAGAAGAAAAGGAGAAGAAACAATTGGTTTGAAAAGTGGACATATACTCTATTATAAAGGCACACATATTAGAAATACAAGTGGAGTAGGATTCATTATAAATAAAAAATGGAAGAACAATATTGTGGAGATTGATGGTGTATCAGACAGAGTGGAAAAATTAGTTATACAACTTAATAGCAGATACCAAATGCAGATAATTCAGGTTTATGCCCCAACAAGTTTTCATAGTGATGAAGTAGTAGAGGATTTTTATACGGATGTACAAAAGGCTTTTGATGAGAGTAAACAACATTTTAAAATTGTTATGGGAGACTTTAATGCTAGAATTGGTAGACAAATGAAAGATGAAATTGCTGAAGATAATTTTGGTTATGGTAATAGAAATGAGAGAGGACATAGACTTGTGGAGTTTGCAGAAAAAGAAAAAAATTATATTATGAATTCATTTTTTGAGAAAAATGTTAAAAGGAAATGGACATGGAAGCATCCAAATGAAGATACAGCAGAATTGTATTATATTTTGACTAACAAAAAATACATATTTCAAGATTGTAATGTTCTTAATAAATTTAACACAGGAAGTGATCATCGATTAGTAAGGTGTAAGTTATGTGTTAATGTAAAACTAGAGAGACAAAAATTATTAAAAAAAACAATATTTACAGTTGATATTCCTAATCTTCAGAAACATTCTAATGAATTTAAATTAGAACTTACAAATAGGTTTCAAGTGTTAGGAGATTTTGAACATGATTCAGATTTGAATTAAATTAATATGAAAATAACTGATACACTTTTAAAAACTGCAACAAACATAGCTGGTAGAAAAAAGCAGCAATTGACTAATAAAATTTCTACTGAGAGTAGAGAATTTATGAAGAAAAGAAGGAATATGAAGATATACAAAAATGATGTATTAAAAAAAATTGAATATCTCGAATTTTGTAAAATGGTACGGAAAATAGTTGAAAATGATATAAGAAAGTATAACTGTGAAATAGCAAGGAAAGCTGTAGAAGAAAATAAAAGTCTCAAAAATGTTAAACAACATTTTGGTATTGGTAGGAAATTTATATCTGCAATAAGAAAAAAAGATGGAATTATTACTAAAAAGAGAGATGACATCATGAAATTGGTAGAAGATTTTTATCAAGAATTATATAGTAATAAAGAACAAGTACCTCCTATATCTATTACATCTTCCGAATTGCCCAGAATTTTAAATGAAGAAGTGAGACATGCAATTAAGTGTATGAAGAAAGGAAAGGCTCCAGGAAATGATGGAATTATAATTGATATATTAAAAGAAGCAGGTGAAGAAATAGAAACAATTTTAGCAAAGTTATATACCAAATGTCTAAATGATAAAGATGTACTGGAAGATTGGAAGAATGCAGTAATAATATTAATATTTAAAAAATCTGACAAAGAAGATATTAGAAATTACAGACCTATCAGCCTTTTATCAGTTTTATATAAAATTTTTACCAAGATAATTACAACTCGTCTACAGAGAACTTTGTATTTCCACCAACCAAGAGAACAAGCTGGATTTAAAAGTGGTTTTAGTACAATAGATCATATCCAGGTATTGAGAGAAGTCATAGAAAGGACAAACGAATATGAGTTGGCATTGTGTTTTGGATTTGTAGATTATGAAAAGGCATTTGATTCTATAAACATTTCTTCAGTGATTAAAGCATTAGATCATCAAGGTATAGATCCAGGATATTGTCATATTTTAAAGAATATTTATAAAAATGCAACAGCAACAATTAGATTACATAATAATACTGGAAAAATCAACATTGAGAAAGGTGTAAAACAAGGTGACTCCATATCTCCAAAACTCTTTACAGCAGTGCTGCAAGAAGTATTTTGTGGATTAAAATGGGAAAGTAAAGGAGTAATAGTAAATGGAGAGTATTTAAGTCATTTAGATTTCGCAGATGATGTAGTTGTTTTTGCAAATAATGCTTTAGAGCTGCAGGAAATGTTGCAGGAGTTAGCAGATGAAAGTAGAAAAGTAGGACTAAAGATAAATGTTAAAAAGACTAAAGTAATGTTTAATCGATTTGCTCAAAATATGAAAATAAAGATTGATTATGAAGAATTAGAAGAAGTTAACAGTTACAAATACCTTGGTCAGATTATTAATACAGATGGAAACATAATGGAGGAAATTAATCGAATAATTAAACTTGGTTGGAGTGTTTTTGGTAGAAATAACTTGATACTAAATGGAAATATGCCTATGTGTTTGAAAAGGTTGGTTTTTAACAAATGTGTTTTACCAGTTTTTACTTATGGATCTGAGACTTGGACACTTAATAGAAGAGCAATACAGAGACTTCAGACAACTCAAAGGAGTATGGAGAGATGTATGTTGGGAGTAACAAGAAGAGATCGAAAACGCAATGTGTGGGTAAGACACCAAACAGACGTTACTGACCTTATTGAAAAAATTAAAAGATTTAAATGGAGTTGGGCTGGACATACTGCTAGAAGAGATGATAATAGATAAACAATTGAAATTTTAAACTGGATTCCAAGAGATTGTAAAAGACCCAGAAAGAGAGCACATGTGAGATGGATGGATGAAATAAGAAAATGTGCAGGGGTGTTGTGGAGAAGAGAAGCTAAAGATCGGAGAAGATGGATTAAACATGGAGAGACCTTCATCCTGCAGTGGATTGATAATGGTTGATGATGATGATATATATATATATATTACATCGTGTCAAAATATATAAAAATTGGCTTTTTATAGATAAACATTACTATTTTTTAATTATTTATAAATACATTTATCATTAATTATATTTCATTCTTCTAATAAAAGAAAGAAGTTATAATCATTTTGTACTATACTTAAAATTTTCATTGTAAAATAATTCAAAAGTTGTATTTTTCACATATATAGCATTTTTTCGTTGGCCTCGACACAGGTGAAAATCTCTTACCCCTGTTTTATCAATTGTTCAATATTTATCTATATCAAATTTGTACAAAATATCTGGATTAGAAATACTAAAAGATTAGCAGTAATCTCCAATTTATTTATCAAAAGGTCATTAGAGTTAAAAATATACATGCATGAAGTTTAACACTTGTAAATGAAATTATATATATATATATATATATATATATATATATATATATATATATATATATATATATATATATATATAAAATATATATATTATTTTAGAAAAATCACAATCGGATTTTAATAGCCAGCAATCAATGTAAATTGAATTCAAAAAGCATTTATAGTATACAATTTTCTTTTGGTCATCATCTATTAATATCTGACTATTTTTTCTAAAATAAAAATAACAAATTTTCACATATTTCAAAATACTTCAACAATTATGTCTGTTAAAAAAATTGTTAAATTATAACATTCAACTGTGGTAGAAGAATCTATTGTACATCAAAAAAAATAGAAAAAGTTGTGAGCCTTTCCTTAAACATGTATGCATTTATTGTAACAGCATTGTCTCTATATAAAAATCATAGCTGCATTTAGAAGAAGGAATCCTCTTTTGAATGCAGAAAGCATATACAGTTTACAATGTTCATTGATCACTCTCTATTAACATTTGACTGTGATCAGTGATTTTTCTAAAATAACAATAGCAGAAATTTCTATGTATTTAAAAATATTTCAACAATTATATCTATTAAAAATTATTACATTATATATGTATATGTTTAAAAATATGTCAAAATTGCATCTGATAAAAATTATATATATATATATATATATGTGTGTGTGTGTGTGTGTGTGAGAGAGAGAGAGAGAGAGTGTGTGTGTTAAAGTAAAGATAGATTTTCATGGTTGCAGATAAAATGAGATGTTAATACTATAAATAATATTTGAATAAACTTGGATAACATGCCATTTATAAATATTGTAATAGTATAAGACTGTGTATAAGTACTATTAACAAGAGGAATTTTGGAGATGAGAGCAGACAGCAAATTTACATTATTGACAAATAAATGACATGCAAATCAAGATCATCATCATGAATAATCTTTTCATAATAATAGAATTTTATAGTAAATTTATTAGGCATAAAAACCATGAGATAAAATTATGGTATTAATGTTTTTTTCTGTAAAGTGAAAAAATGAAATAAAATCATTAGACCCATTAGAGCCAAAACAAGTATATACACAACTTGAGATAAATATGGAGAAAGAGTTTATGAAGGCAATAAATTAAGATATAATTTCATTATAGTGAACATCAATAAACTATAAAACAGAATAATAAATTATAACAAAATAGCTGATATGAACATTGAAATCTGTTCTTCCATGACTCTTTATCTGGGTTACCTTGGGACTTAAATCAAAAATGTAATTAAGATTTGTTTGTTAAAAAAGATATGTTTTAAAAAAGTTTGACTAAAATCTATTTAATAGCATTCATGTTTACTTACACACCTGTAAGACACTAACTTGTAATGATTTTGTAACAATAGCCTACATTAAATTAAAATTATGTAACAATTACTTCTGATTTTATATATATATATATATATATATGATAAACAAAAATGCAAGTTAAAAAACTTGCTAACGCTTGTATTTATGTCCACAGATGGCGTCCTACCAAAAACACCTATCAAGCGTATTTTTGTTTACATAAACGTCAGAGTAGTTAGTATTCACTATCTCTAACTATAATTCCACTTTCAGATCATGATTTCAAGCTATTTGCTATCGTCAGTGAAAGACAGGAATAAAGAAACTAGATCTAAATACAAACTCTGAGCGTTTATGAAACAATTTCTATTCAGCTTGCAAGCGTGAATTTTTTAGACACGTAATGTCTTCAAACTCAGCATAGCAAACCAGATAGCTATATGGGTCTGATCTCAGTTCAGCATCACCACATAGTAGAAGCCTCTGCAATCTATATCATTGCAAGAAAGACCTCAAAGGTACATTTATGATAAACAAAAATGCAAGTTAAAAAACTTGCTAACGCTTGTATTTATGTCCACAGATGGCGTCCTACCAAAAACACCTATCAAGCGTATTTTTGTTTACATAAACGTCAGAGTAGTTAGTATTCACTATCTCTAACTATAATTCCACTTTCAGATCATGATTTCAAGCTATTTGCTATCGTCAGTGAAAGACAGGAATAAAGAAACTAGATCTAAATACAAACTCTGAGCATTTATGAAACAATTTCTATTCAGCTTGCAAGCGTGAATTTTTTAGACACGTAATGTCTTCAAACTCAGCATAGCAAACCAGATAGCTATATGGGTCTGATCTCAGTTCAGCATCACCACATAGTAGAAGCCTCTGCAATCTATATCATTGCAAGAAAGACCTCAAAGGTACATTTATGATAAACAAAAATGCAAGTTAAAAAACTTGCTAACGCTTGTATTTATGTCCACAGATGGCGTCCTACCAAAAACACCTATCAAGCGTATTTTTGTTTACATAAACGTCAGAGTAGTTAGTATTCACTATCTCTAACTATAATTCCACTTTCAGATCATGATTTCAAGCTATTTGCTATCGTCAGTGAAAGACAGGAATAAAGAAACTAGATCTAAATACAAACTCTGAGCGTTTATGAAACAATTTCTATTCAGCTTGCAAGCGTGAATTTTTTAGACACGTAATGTCTTCAAACTCAGCATAGCAAACCAGATAGCTATATGGGTCTGATCTCAGTTCAGCATCACCACATAGTAGAAGCCTCTGCAATCTATATCATTGCAAGAAAGACCTCAAAGGTACATTTATGATAAACAAAAATGCAAGTTAAAAAACTTGCTAACGCTTGTATTTATGTCCACAGATGGCGTCCTACCAAAAACACCTATCAAGCGTATTTTTGTTTACATAAACGTCAGAGTAGTTAGTATTCACTATCTCTAACTATAATTCCACTTTCAGATCATGATTTCAAGCTATTTGCTATCGTCAGTGAAAGACAGGAATAAAGAAACTAGATCTAAATACAAACTCTGAGCGTTTATGAAACAATTTCTATTCAGCTTGCAAGCGTGAATTTTTTAGACACGTAATGTCTTCAAACTCAGCATAGCAAACCAGATAGCTATATGGGTCTGATCTCAGTTCAGCATCACCACATAGTAGAAGCCTCTGCAATCTATATCATTGCAAGAAAGACCTCAAAGGTACATTTATGATAAACAAAAATGCAAGTTTTTTAACTTGCTAACGCTTGTATTTATGTCCACAGATGGCGTCCTACCAAAAACACCTATCAAGCGTATTTTTGTTTACATAAACGTCAGAGTAGTTAGTATTCACTATCTCTAACTATAATTCCACTTTCAGATCATGATTTCAAGCTATTTGCTATCGTCAGTGAAAGACAGGAATAAAGAAACTAGATCTAAATACAAACTCTGAGCGTTTATGAAACAATTTCTATTCAGCTTGCAAGCGTGAATTTTTTAGACACGTAATGTCTTCAAACTCAGCATAGCAAACCAGATAGCTATATGGGTCTGATCTCAGTTCAGCATCACCACATAGTAGAAGCCTCTGCAATCTATATCATTGCAAGAAAGACCTCAAAGGTACATTTATGATAAACAAAAATGCAAGTTAAAAAACTTGCTAACGCTTGTATTTATATCCACAGATGGCGTCCTACCAAAAACACCTATCAAGCGTATTTTTGTTTACATAAACGTCAGAGTAGTTAGTATTCACTATCTCTAACTATAATTCCACTTTCAGATCATGATTTCAAGCTATTTGCTATCGTCAGTGAAAGACAGGAATAAAGAAACTAGATCTAAATACAAACTCTGAGCGTTTATGAAACAATTTCTATTCAGCTTGCAAGCGTGAATTTTTTAGACACGTAATGTCTTCAAACTCAGCATAGCAAACCAGATAGCTATATGGGTCTGATCTCAGTTCAGCATCACCACATAGTAGAAGCCTCTGCAATCTATATCATTGCAAGAAAGACCTCAAAGGTACATTTATGATAAACAAAAATGCAAGTTAAAAAACTTGCTAACGCTTGTATTTATGTCCACAGATGGCGTCCTACCAAAAACACCTATCAAGCGTATTTTTGTTTACATAAACGTCAGAGTAGTTAGTATTCACTATCTCTAACTATAATTCCACTTTCAGATCATGATTTCAAGCTATTTGCTATCGTCAGTGAAAGACAGGAATAAAGAAACTAGATCTAAATACAAACTCTGAGCGTTTATGAAACAATTTCTATTCAGCTTGCAAGCGTGAATTTTTTAGACACGTAATGTCTTCAAACTCAGCATAGCAAACCAGATAGCTATATGGGTCTGATCTCAGTTCAGCATCACCACATAGTAGAAGCCTCTGCAATCTATATCATTGCATATATATATATATATATATAATAAAATTAAGAGCATGCTAATAGCTCTAAACAAGCTTTTTTTTTTTATTTATGATAAATGCTACTACAAGAGAAGACATTCAAATCATCTTTATCTTGGATTGTCCCCATCCCCAGACCAGTTTCGACCTATGGGTCTCTTCAGTGAGGAGTTGGGACATTAGATTTAAAAAACCAACTCAAGCAAAGCATTTATCTAAAAGTTAATTGTTAGAAGAAGATCTGAAACTTTTAGACATCTACATGTCTTTAAAGTCAGCTCTCCAACTGAAAAAATCATATGGGACTGAACTTAATTCAGATACTCCATATATTAGTAGGCATAGCCATTTAATTTAGCCAAAGCCACAACAGCAAAATAATAATAGTAATAATAACAAGTCAGATGTCACATGACTTATATATAGCTTGCACTTACAAATATGTAAAATTAAGAGCATGCTAATAGCTCTAAACAAGCTTTTTTTTTATTTATGATAAATGCTACTACAAGAGAAGACATTCAAATCATCTTTATCTTGGATTGTCCCCATCCCCAGGCCGGTTTCGACCTATGGGTCTCTTCAGTGAGGAGTTGGGATATAATATATGGAGTATCTGAATTAATTTCAGTCCCATATAATTTTTTCAGTTGGAGAGCTGACTTTAAAGACATGTAGATGTCTAAAAGTTTCAGATCTTCTTCTAACAATTAACTTTTAGATAAATGCTTTGCTTGAGTTGGTTTTTTTAAATATAATGTCCCAACTTTTCACTGAAGAGACCCATAGGTCGAAACCGGTCTGGGGATGGGGACAATCCAAGATAAAGATGATTTGAATGTCTTCTCTTGTAGTAGCATTTATCATAAATAATAAAAAAAAGCTTGTTTAGAGCTATTAGCATGCTCTTAATTTTACATATTTGTAAGTGCAAGCTATATATAAGTCATGTGACATCTGACTTGTTATTATTACTATTATTATTTTGCTGTTGTGGCTTTGGCTAAATTAAATGGCTACGCCTACTAATATATGGAGTATCTGAATTAAGTTCAGTCCCATATGATTTTTTCAGTTGGAGAGCTGACTTTAAAGACATGTAGATGTCTAAAAGTTTCAGATCTTCTTCTAACAATTAACTTTTAGATAAATGCTTTGCTTGAGTTGGTTTTTTAAATCTAATGTCCCAACTCCTCACTGAAGAGACCCATAGGTCGAAACCGGTCAGGGGATGGGGACAATCCAAGATAAAGATGATTTGAATGTCTTCTCTTGTAGTAGCATTTATCATAAATAAAAAAAAAAGCTTGTTTAGAGCTATTAGCATGCTCTTAATTTTACATATTTGTAAGTGCAAGCTATATATAAGTCATGTGACATCTGACTTGTTATTATTTATATATATATATATATATATATATATATTGATTTGATAACATGTTTAACTTATAAACTCAAAAAAACCATTGAAAACCTTTAATATCAATACTGATGCAAAGTTTATTTAAATTTTCTCCTATAAAGAAACCATCTCTTCAATCATCTATGTAATATTCATTCTTAACATATTAGATAAATTCTAATGGTTGTATAGAAAATGTATTTCTATAACATCATAAATAAATATGCATCAATTCATGAGAATATTACAAATAAAGTACTTTATTTTCATCTGTCTTTTCTGACAAATATAAAATAGCTAATATTTTATTTATTTAAATATATGGTTATAAGCACACTGAAAAGAATTCTAAACTCATAAAGTATCTAACGCAATACATTTTCAACTTAACTTATAATAAGAATCATGGTTTCTTCTTTGCTACATGAAAAGGACAATAAATATTAATATAAACACTAAATATCTGTTATTATATTATTATACAAAAAAATAAAGCAAATGACAGGTAAATACATCTTTGATTATTAAATTTCTTGGTAAGAATAATGTTTTTCTTCTCAGAATATAAATGGTATAATTTCCCTAAGTAATATATGTAAACCTGTTTGATATATATTAAAATATATAAAACCAAATTTTAATTTTTTACAGCGATGTTCATTATTTATATATATATATATATATATATATATGTGTGTGTGTGTGTGTGTTTGTTTGTTTTTCGATACATTTTGGCAAATGCTTATAAATTACATTTCATCTTAAGACTGGTATATAAATATCATTATAAGTATGAAAGATTGATTTATTAAGCATATATTTTATATTTATCTTTACCTATTAAAATTGAATTTATTATAAAAAAATAAAAATCGATTCATCAGTTCATAATACTATCAGTAAAATAATAATAATACATTCTATTTATGCTTGTAAATTAAACACAAAAAATAAAATCTTGTTACTATTCCTCTTCCTTATTTTTCCCGTCATTTGGATAATTTCTTTTATTTATTTATTTATTTATTTTTAAATCTAAAATTACATTCGCTGAGTCTGGCAATGACAATTACATTCTTTGATTTACAATGCAAACTTTTAGATCATTTTATTAATGTAGAGAGATAAATAGAGACTCAAAACGTTTTGGTGAATATTGAAAGACATGTTATTGTTTTGATGTGTTCATGTGATGGAAGAGGAGTTTTTTTTTCTACAACTTAGAAAACCTTGTGATTGAAAGTCAATGATAAGTGATAATTATCTTGTTACTACTGACACAAACTATCCTTCTTTAATGATGACTGAAAATTCTATCTTTCTTTTCTTTAATATTTTTTCTAGCATTTGTCCTTTAAAGAATTGATTATTAATATAAAATAAAAACAGATTTTGTACATTAATATTTGTTTATTTAAGTAAAATGTAATATCTCAGAAATACTTATGAATTTATTAATATTGGTATCTAATATATTCCGAGATGCAAGCAGTTGGCAGCTGGATAATTATATTTTAAATAAGAAAAACAATACTTGAATAAAATTTTAAGAGTTTATTTATTTTGAAGAAGAAGAAAAAGAATATAATAATAATGATAATAATAATAACAACAACAACGATGACGACAATGACAACGACAATAACAATAACAACAACAACAACAATAATAATAATAATAATAATAATAATAATAATAATAATAATAATAATAATAATAATAATAATAAAAATGCAGATAGACCTCCTATACAACCAGATGATACTAAATATAAATACTGGTAAACATTTAAGTTTATCTATCCAAGCATGCAAAATACAGCAGAAACAATATTGGCAATTAATAATAAGCAATTAACTAAAAGATATAAAAATTGGTCATTAAAACCAAAATATTTTGATTTCCTGATTAAAATAAACCTGGAAGCACTTCCGACTTTAATTTTTTTAAAATATAAAAGATACTACCATATCATAGATGACATATGTTCCATATGTCATTGAGAATCAGAAACAATAAATCACTTCTTATTCACTTATCAAGAACTTGAAAGCACTCACAAAATGATCTGCAATATCACAACACAAGAAAATACAACAATCAGGTATTTGCTACAAGCATATAAAAAGATATATTTTCCAGTATTAGGGCTAGTATATTTATTCTATATGCCTTCTTGTGCACAAGATGTATTCTTAGCATAAAAATACAAATATTAGAAGACATCAAAACACAATAAAAAATAAATTAATGCAAATCCAACAAAGAAATAAAAAAATAACAAACAAAAACATACATTGATACATGGTCTCAAATGTGACTCGCCTCAAATCTATAACATGGTATCTTGCCTACAAAGAATAGTGTTGTTTTTTTTTTGTATGCTCTGGTAATGAATTGTTTTTCTATTCATATTTGTAATAGATTTTTTGCAGTTTGTATTTTGCTATTGTAAGGTTTTTCCCTTTGGTTTTTTGATCCATCTTTTCATTGTATACAATTTTTTTTGTTTATTTTTTTGTGTTATCATCATTTTTTAACAATGTAATACATAATTTTTTGTGTGTTTTTTTCTATTAAAAAAAGAATTTTAAAGTATAAACCCTGTAATCTATTGTAACCTTTTGTTTTTCTTTGTGAATAAAGTTCCTTTAAAATATGGTGGTGATGGCAGTGGTGATGGCGGCAACAGTGGCAGTGGCGGCAGCGGTAAGGTATGGGTGGTGGTGGTGATGGTGGGGGTGGTGGCAGTGGCAGGGGTGGTGGCAGTGGCAGTGGTGGTAATAATTCAATTCAATTTAGTTATTTAATGTACAAAACTACAGCATAAAGCCATTTACAGCATTGCACCATAACAAATATACAGCTATATACATAAATGAATATAAACAACAAATTATTAATATGGCATATTTCTATAAAAGATAAATAACACATTTAAAAATACAAAGTAAAAAAAATTCCCATTATTAAAATCATAATTATAGATAATAATTCATTCATTCACTAATTTAAGTGTCAAACACCAGCATATATCCAATTATCATTAACACATAAACAATAACAAATAAATAAAAAGGGATAAATATAATGTACATAACAAAATAAAAAACAATTATATATATATAAACAAAATCAAGTTAAACAAATCAAACCTGGCTTTTAAATTTAATAATATTACAAAATTGATTATAATCTAAATTGAAGTGATTAATATTACTACAAATCTAATTATATAAATATGGTAGCCTAAATAAAGGAGAATAATTAAGAACATTGGAATGACAAGTTTTAATGTAATAAACATAAGCAGACTGAGTATGATGCACATGAGATCTAATTATAATTGTAGAAATTGTGTGAGACAAAAGAACGATTTTATTAACAATTTTATAAAGATATATAAGATCTCTATATTGTCTTCTAGAAGAAAAATGAACAACAATTTTATTTTCCAGAGAAACATATTTGGAAAACTTATTAGACACTTATTGTAATAAATTACATCCCTGTTTAGATCTAGGATTCAAATGATTGAATAATATTCAATGTTGGGAAGAACCAATGATAAAAATAATTTAAATTTCATATCATCACTGAAATGATCCACCAATTCTTAGAATGGTACCTATCATTTTTAAAGCCTTACTAATAATCATTTCCAAATGAGTAAGAAGACATCCGTTGCTAAAAAATATAACTCCCAAATCTTTTTGGGATTAACAGAAGTAATTTTGAGAGACTTAATAAAATATAAAAAAATGTAAAACATCACATTTTTAGAGTATGAGATTAAGGAACATTTACTGAAATTAACAGTCATATTATTTAGATCACATTAAGTACTAAAATTATCTATATTTTTTTGAAGAAGAGTGCAATCAAACACTGATGTGATTCTTCTAAAAATTTTACAGTCATCATCATAGTACAAAAGATAAAAAGATTTTAAACAATCCTTAAGGTCATTCATATAAATGTTAAAAAGCATAGATGCTAAAATACTACCCTGAGGAACTCCCAAATTACATTTAAAATTAGATGAAATAGCATTATTAAATTTGATATATGCAGTACAACCATGAAGAAAGGATTGAAACTAATAAACAAGTTTAGTAGAAAAACCCACTCGATATAATTTGTGAAGAAGAATACTCTGATCTATCAAAAGCTTTTGGTAAATCAAAATAAATAACATTAAGTTTCTGCTGATCCTCAATTGCATGTGCTATATGATCATAAATTGTTAGCAAATTAGTTTCTCCAGATCTATTACGTATAAAAACATGCTGTGAAGAAGAAATGAGTTTATTAACATCTAAAATAGTTTTATTATAAACATACCTCTCAAAAATTCTAGCAATAATATGTAAAACAGAAATAGGTGTATAGTTATTAACACAATCATGTGAGCCAATCTTAAAAATTAGGAACTTATTGGCACACTTAAGAACATTGGGAAAAACACAAAAATTCAGTGATAAATTAAAAATAAATGCAACAGGCACTGCAATAAATTCAGCTAACCCTTTGTAAATAAATGAAGGAATATTATCATTTCCCAAACTAGAATGAATTTCAAGTCGCTTAATAGCTAGAACAATATCATCCTTAGAAATATCATCAATCATACAATGAACAGTTGGAAAATTACAAAATAATGCAATATTTGAAGATATTGTATCATGTGATGAATATACATCATCAAAATGTTTGGAAAAGTCATTTGCACTTAAAGTGAAACATTGAGCAGCTTGAACTCTTTTTTACCCAAACCAGACTTATTAATAAAATCCCAAAATTCTTTAGAGTTAGAAGTAATATTAACCTCATTTTTTTCTAATACACCTCTGCAAATCTCTTTTATAAATATGCTTAACCAATCTTCTGAAATTAATAAAATTATTATAAAAAAGATATTCTGTGTTTTAAAATAATGTCTACCATAATAGGACATCCTTTTAATAATCTTAATAAGATTGCATGAAAACCAATGAGTGAAGCCCTTATAAAAAGGCCTTTTATTGGAAATATACAAATCAATAAAACTATTAAGAATCTTTAAAAACCCATCCAAGAAATTATTTACATCATTATAAGAATATAAAAATTCCAATTAATCTTAGAAAAGTTTCTACAAAAATCAATGTAATTACCCTTCCCATAAAACTTTCTCAAAATGGTAGCAAAATTAACCTTTGAGTGACAAATGTTAATATAAAACTCAATAGGTGGATGATAATCATCAATAGGAAAATTATTAGAGACAAATTGAAAATTATTTACTACTGTTAAATTATATAAAATATAATCCAAAGTATGATGAGAGGAGTTAACAAATGGGTTATATTGCTTAAGTCCTAAAAATTTCCAAAACCACTACATTCTAGAAGCTTTAGAAGACAAAAAAGAAAAGTGTATAGTAATTGTACCTTGATATAAATCTGGAATATTTAAATCCCCGGTAATAATAACATTATCATAGCCAATCTGAAAATCTTCAAGTAATGTCAAAAAATAATCAAACTCCAACAATGACAAAGTGGGTCTGAGGTAAACATTACCTAAAATAAATTTAAAATTGTGATTTAAAGTAATTTTACACCATGTACATTCACAAAAAAAAATAAAGTTCTTTATAAAAACATCTTTATGAAGAGCAATCAGAGTACCATGACCTCAAGAAATATTATCCATAGATCTATCAGTTCGCAAATTACTGAATCTATCATTAAGAAAAGAACAATCTTATAATTGTTTTATTTAACCAAGTTTCTGTAAGTAAAATAATAATAATAATGTCACATTTAAAGTAATAGCACATTATCGGAGTTCATCTTCCATCTAATAATTTCAATATTTTCAGCACTTTATAATAGTACTGTAATAGATTTTATGCAATAAAAAAGTTGAGAATTCACTTAAAATCAGGATTTCCCCATTTTATATACACACATTAAATTTTACAAGATTATAATGTAAATCTGTTCAAATGTTATAGATGCCTATACTATGCATATTGTTTTTGTATTTTAAATCACATTCTATTTTTGCTATTTAAAAAAAAGAGTATATAATCAATTAATCATTTAGTGTCTGCAAGTTTATTTTTAAAAGATGAGTAACAGCATTGGGCACAATTAAATTTGACAATTAAAAATTAAAATCTGATTTTTAATTGTAATTAACAATTTAAAAATACCACAATATGATCTGAAATTAATGTGATTGTGAAACAATGAAATTTTATTTTTAAACGAAATTGAAAAGTAAAAAATTAAAGACAAAAATAAGAATTTAATTTTTGTTAGTTTTAATTAAATTTTGTCCAACAATGGTGAGTAGATGTCTTTTTATTATCATAAGTCTAAGTTCTTATTTTTATTTTAAACTTTTAGTTTACCCTAATGGAGAGGAAAAAACACTCAAGAAAGTGAATTTTTTTGGAAATAAAAATTTCAATTTTAGATTGCTTAGTGAAATGGGAAGGATCAACAGCGATTGGAAAATGTTTTAGTTTGGATAAATCCACTATAAGATCAATGTATTGTTATTTAGATATAAAGACCATAGAGTTGACAAAGATTATGTTGTGGAAATGGGATGGAGCAGAATATGGGAAAACTTAGATTGGAGAATGTAAAATAAAGTAGCTAACAGGTTTTTCTGGGCATAATTTCTGAGAGATGCTTGACTTCATTAAGGAGAAGCTACAATACATCACATCACATGACGAATCTAATGTTTCAAATAGTGATAATGATTAAAATACCATACATGTATGAAATAAATGTAAATTACACATAAAAATATATTGTTATGAATAAAATTAAATACTGTAGTTAATAAAAAAAGTAAAAAAAGTTTGTCTTGTATTAATTTTTTTCAAATATTTGAAATTTTTTATTAGTCATACTTTATTTGCTTATTTTTTTAATGCAAATTTTAAAGTAATTTTTCCTTGTCGCTTTGCTTTTATGCGAATTCTGAAAATTACAGACCCTATCCCCCATTTTTCAAGGTAAGTTAAGTCTATTTTTGTCAGATTTTTTTAATGCTGGTTTTCTGTGAAATTTATCTACTGCATAAAACAAGACCCAGTTGTATATAAATCTTTCTCTTTTTTATGTCAAAAGAAGCACTCTCATGAACAAAATCAGTTTTCATTTTCTGACAAATGTTTTGCGTTTTAATGTTTTTTTAAATATATTTGTGTAATTACAACCAAGCATCTTAAACCTATTCTATGATAAGTTATATGCAAAAAACAAAGAACTTATATTTGTATGATTTTTTTATCAACTAAAACTCTGCTCTTAAGAACGGTTTTCATTATTTCCTCTCCAAGATTATCTTTATATATAATAAGCATCATAAACGAATGGTTTTAAATTTTATGACAAATTAAAACGTTTTTGAACTAAAATTCACTTAAATGCATAGCTGTTTATATTTACGCTATATAAGCAATTATAGATTTTAATGATTTAAATTATAATCTAATTTCATTAGATCTTTTTATTATAAGGCTAACATATATAATAAAGTATTAAATGACAGTTATTCTGACTTACCTTTATTCTATATTAGCATATCTTATTTATGTATTTTTTCTTATTTAAAATTTATAAAGTGAATTGATAAATAATGACGACAATCTAGTCCAAATTAAAGTATAAGTCATATGATATATAGAGAATCAAAGTTTGAATTAAATAAACAATCATTTAAAAATATTTTAGGATATATTATTACTCTTGAAATTTCTTTATATATAAATATAATTTATAATTGTCTTTTTTTTTTGTTATAGAAAACTGGAAGGTTTTGCAAACTTTTATTACCATTTTTGGATTCGTATAGATCTGGCATATTTGAAATATGAAGGCAATACTGCAAGAATTTTAAACAATAACAAATAACAGATGTCATATTTTATTTTTATAACAATGATTTGTAAAATACTATTATAATTGTTTTA
>JAQFVV010014976.1:0-22844 GCA_028023455.1 Epiperipatus broadwayi | reverse complement strand
CAATTCATAAAAATATCTATTTAGTTAAAATACAAATTAATTTGGATTGCCCAATACTTACTGTTCATATATATATATATAACTGCAAGTCAAAGATGTGTTGGTTTTAGTGTTTTCTTTGGTTAAACTCCTAAGATCTCTGTAAACAACGATCCGTTAAAATCATCATTTTTGTATTATTATTATTATTATTATTATTATTATTATTATTATTATTATTATTATTATTATTATTATTATTATTATTATTATTATTATTATTATTATTATTATTATTATTATTATTATTCTGTTCCAAAAAAGTATAGTAGTAATTTTTCTGGTGACTTTTCTAAATCAAATTTCAGAAAAAAAAATTGTCTAGCGAATGCTGATAGAGGTTTTTTTACTCATAGAGCAAATTATTCGCATTTCTCTAAATATAACTATTATATTGATAATGAGGTTAATGTGAGAAATGCTTTGGGATGCTCTTTTTCAACTTCTGGTAAAAAAGTTAGACTACCTGTGGAAAGGGGGTTTGGTATTTCTAAAATTCATAATAATATTATTAATAATATTAATACAAAATGTAATAAATATTTTGTTTCTAATATGCCAGTGAGTCTTAATTCATATAATATTAAGGTCTTTCTTGAAAAACGTTTAAGAACTAGGATCATATGTCATGAAATTAATATGTATAACTTGAAATCTTCTTGCTTTTATATATCTGCTCCTGCTCATAAACATAATGATTTAATCTCTTCCAGTTTATGGCCTCGTGGTGCTTCCATTCGTTTTTTTTATGGAACTTTGGCTAATTCTTTAAAACTTTAGTGGTATTTATTTATTTATTTTCTTTGTTTTCTTTGATTTCTTATTTTCTTTATTTTCTTTTATTTCTTATTTTCTTTATTCACTATACTTACTTACATTTTTCTTTACTTGATATCATTTATTTATTTGTTTTGATTTATTTTTAATTTAATATGGTAGGGCTGTCTTGTTTTTATATGAATGTTAGAGGGATGAGAACTAAGTGTGTGGAAATTAAACAATTCTTTGAAACAGAGCATTTTGATTTGATATTTTTTACAGAGACTTGGTTAAATCAACAATTTTCTGATTGTTCTTTCCTTGATAATAGGTATAATATTTTACGTACGGATTGATCTTTAGAATATGCAGCTAGAGGAGGTGATACTCTTATTGCTATAAAAAAAATGTTTTATATAGAAATATATGTTTTACTTCTTCTGTATGTGAATCTACATGGTGTGAAGTTTACATGGATCATAATTTTAAATGTATATTGGGAAATATTTATTTTAAATCTAATATCTCACTTTTAGAGCTTGATTACTTCTTGACAGCACTTGAAGATTTTTTGATTAGATATAATAATATTATCATTGTTGGTGATTTGAATATGCCTGATTTATTTAAGGGTAAGATTATTATGCATTATTCTTTATTATCTCAGAAAGCTTTAAGAATGCTTAGATTTTGCAAATTTTTTGGGCTTCAACAAATAACCCTGTTGTTAATAGTTTTCAGAGTACTTTAGATTGTGTTCTTTGTAATGTACCAATAGTTAGTAATTTTCACTTTGTCTCTGTTTTTTTTCCAATTGATGTTCATCATCCACCTATCGAATTTTATATTAAGATGTGTTATTCTAAAATTACTTGTTCTAATGTTGTGAAAAGGGATTATGGGAGGGGTAATTATGTTGATCTTTGTAGAAAATTTTCTGAAGTTGATTGGAATAATATGTACTCAATTAATGATGTGAATTTTTGCTTGGATTATTTTTTGAAAATTTTTAATGGTTTTATTGATGTATATATTCCTAATAAATTATCGTTTAACAAAGGTTATCCTCTGTGGTTTTCATATACCCTTATTAAGATTATTAAAAGGAAATCTTACCATCATAGACTCTATTTTAAGACACATAATATAATTTATTATAATAATTTTATCAATTTTAGAAGATTGGCTAAATATATCTATAAACGAGATTTACAAAAGTATATAAAACAAATTGAAATTAATATTTCTTCTAATCCTAGAGAATTCTGGAATTTTGTTAATAATTCAGGCTTGGGTAAGAAAAAGGTTCAAATGATTCACGGTTCTACATTAAATGCAGATGATTTTTCTAAACATTTTGCAGAGTTATACTTTTCACAACATGGGATTGATTCTAAAATTACATTTCCTGGCAATTTGTCTAGTGCTAAATGTACAATTGATCATATCTCTAGGGAAGATGTTATTGTAGCTATTAGGAGGCTTAAGACTCACTCTAGTCTAGGATGTGATAATATTCCTTCTTTTATTTATAAGGGGCTAGCCGAATTTATTGCAGTACCTCTTGCCTTTGTTTTTAATCTGTCTCTTAATTCTTGTACTTTTCCTAGTGTTTTGAAATGTGCTAAAATGGTTCCAATCTTCAAAAATCGTGATCAAGATTGTGTTTTTAATTATAGACCGATTTCTGTTTTGCATACCATTGCAAGAATTTTTGAGAGATGTATTTATAATAAAATTATTTCAGATGTGGGTAAGATAATTTCTTCTTCTCAACATGGTTTTAGTCCTAATAGATCAATTGATAGTAATCTACTGACAATTTATGATCATATAGCTCATGCTATTGAAGATCGTCAAAGACTAGATGTTATTTATTTTGATTTGTCAAAAGCCTTTGATAAAGTTGATCACAGTGTCTTACTTCATAAATTACATAAAAATAGGTTTCTCTAATAAACTTGTATATTGGTTTCAATCATTTCTATGTAGTCGTACAGCATATATTAAATTCAATAATAAAGTTTCATTTAATTTTGAATGGAATTTAGGTATTCCACAGGGTAGTATTTTAGCACCCATGCTGTTTAATGTTTATGTTAATGATCTTAATGATTGCTTGAGATATTCTTTTCTGTTAAGCTATGCTGATGACAGTAAGATTTTTAGAAGAATTGTATCAGTGAACGATTGTGTTCTCCTTCAGAAGGATATTGATAACTTTAGTGCTTGGTGTCAGTCAAATAATATGACAGTTAATTTTGATAAATGTTCCTTTATTTCTTATTCCAAAAAATCTGAAGTTTTACAGTTTTATTATTATATCAATTCTCATAAAATTATTTCAGTTAAATGCCAAAAAGATCTTGGAATTATGTTTTCTTGTAATGGATCTTTTACTCCTCAACTTGAAATGATTGTTGGTAAAGCTTTTAAGGTTATGGGTGCCAGTCTTAGACATGGTTATCAGTTCAGTAATGATACTAAATGGAAATTGTTTTTTTCATTGGTTCTTCCTATTATTGAATATGGTTCAATAATTTGGAATCCTAGTTCTTTGCAAGGATGTAACTTGTTGCAGTCTATTTCAAAAAAGTTTTTCAAATATGTTTTTGGGAGGGTAAAATGATTAATCTTTCATCTGGACGAAAGTATGAGATTTGAAATATTTTTATAAAATTGTTAATAAACAGGTTATTTTATCAGATATAGTTTCAACTATCTCAGTTAGGTCTTTGAGTTATGATACTAGATCTACTTGTGTATATCAGATTCAAACATGCCGTTCTAATATTCTTAATTTTTCTCCTTTATTTAGGTTACCCTCTTTATATAATAAGATTGGGAGTAACCTTAATCTGTGTGACATTGATTATAAGAAATTTTGTAATCTTGTTAAACTGAAATGTGAAGTTTGATTTTGTCTTTTAAATTTTACTTTATTATGTATACATTTATATTTTCATTTTATGTTATATGCTTTATTTTCACTTTTATTGTACGTGCAAGCTGTAATTGGCTTTATGCTGTTGTTTTGCACTTAAATAAATGAATTGAATTATTATTATTATTATTATTATTATTATTATTATTATTATTATTATTATTATTATTATTATTATTATTATTATTATTATTATTATTATTATTATTATTATTATTATTATTATTATTATTATTATTATTATTATTATTATTATTATTATTATTATTATTATTATTATTATTATTATTATTATTATTATTATTATTATTATTATTAGTAGTAGTAGTAGTAGTAGTAGTAGTAGTAGTAGTAGTAGTAGTAGTAGTAGTAGTAGTAGAAGTAGTATTAGTAGTAGTTAAGTGTAGTAGAGTATGACATAAAAATCCCTTATGTTTTACTACAGTGATTTTGATTAACTTAGAATAGTTTTATGAACCTGAGATATAATTGAGCTAAATTATTATAAATAAAAGACTAAGATTTAATTATTAGTTTAATCTTAATGAATAAGATTTATTAAATTCATAAGAGTACTATAAATTTATTTATTTGAGATAGTAATAGGGGGATAGGGTTCTTATGCCAGTGAGGTAGAATCCTGTGGAATATTGGCTCAATGCGATCTTTCTTGTCATCTGTATTTCATTTCCAAGTCTCAGAATATAATAAATATTTATTGATTTATTTTATAAACTGACTCTTTTCATTATTTTTTCTAGTAGAATGTTTTAATATAATGCAGGATATTTTATTTATCAATTATTTGCATTTAACCAAAAGTAATTGTTAACTGAGCTAACCCATTTTGTTTTATATTATATTACCCGGAAGTGAAAATACACACATGGATAAGGTTAGAATATACTATATATATATATATATGTTAAAATGAAGATTTGCACGGGTTAAATAAATAAAATACATATTTTGTGGGTTCATCCATGTTAAAAACTTTTAATATTAATATATTGACATTTTGACTTGGTCACACAAGCCATCCGTAGAGTTATAAAAGGCAGAAAGATGGTTGTAGAGGCGCTACAATCACTGATTTGAATAAAACGTTAAAATTCCACCAATAGCAAAAATGTTAAATTTAGGAATGTTTTTAAAAAAAAATCTTTTCAAATAGGAGGAAGTTTGCTTGTATCATTTCGCTTATTGATACAATCTGGCCTTTTAAGTATCTCAATGGCTTCTCTAATTTTGCACTGGTAGAGATTATCATATCCAGATGTGATAATCTCTACCAGTGCAAAATTAGAGAAGCCATTGAGATACTTAAAAGGCCAGATTGTATCAATAAGTGAGATGATACATGCAAACTTTCTCCTATTTTGAAAGATTTTTTTTAAAAAACATTCCTTAATTTAACATTTTTGCTATTGGTGGAATTTTAACATTTTATTCAAATCAGTGATTGTAGCACCTCTACAACTGTCTTTCTACCTTTTATAACTCTGCAGATGTCTTGTATGACCAAGTCGAAACATCAGTATATTTATATTAAAAGTTTTTAACACGGATGAACCCACAAAATATGTATATATATATATATATATATATATATATATATATATATATATATATATATATATATATATATATATATATATATATATATATATAAAAATGCAGTACTTAAAAGTTTATAAAAATATGCCTATAACCATCACTTAGAAGCACTTTCAACCATTTTTGTAATTTTTTTGTCAATTAATATTTTTAAAATGTCAGCTTTCCTATAATTTCATGATATCAACTTTCCCATAATTCTATGATCTTAATGTTTGCTGCTTGCCTATTAATTAAATTTGGCTTGTATTTATATGTTAACATAGCTTCTTTAATTTTCGTTTTATTATTATTTCCCTCAATTTCCTATATTTTTACATTACAATAATTAAAATCAAAACCAAATATTCATGGTTTATTATGGTCATAAAAGACAGAAGGTGATAAATTATCATTATTTTTATAATTTTGTTTTATATTTTGAATCCTTTTTAATAATAACAAGTGCTCTTTTGTTCTTTCTTCCAATGTGCACCTCTATTCACTTATATATCCACTGCCACACCTACACATCTATTTGTAAATGATACAATTTTTATTTGTTAATAAAGTCTCATTTTATGAATTATTTATCAATTTATTCAATGTAGGTGTTGCATAAAATAAAATATCACATATATCTTGATAATTTTTTAATGAAACTTGCCTGTTGATTGGGAATATATGGTACTGATATGTAAAATTTTCTATCAGCAGAATTAACATTATTATTAATATTATTTTTATATTTAGAATTAAAATATTTAAAAGTAATATAAACACAATCATAATTATGTCCAATGTTTAACAATTCATTATAATAAATTTCAATAATTTGGGTTCTATCTGATGCATATTTACAACGGTTTTCATTTCTAAATAAGAATGACTTCAAACCTGCCATTTTACATAACATTGGTACTTTTGATTCATATGAAATATATCCTCTTTTTGCTATTAGTTTCAGAGTCATATAGTAATCTATTTTATCTTTGTTGCTAGTTATCTTGAGATCTAAAAATTGAACACACATTGAATTTTCATCTGCTTTAATCCATTTTAAGCCTTTTACATTATTTAATTCATTAAACAAATCATTAATAGTATCTGGCATTCCACAAACAAAAACATCATCAACATATCAATTGTATAAAGTAATATTTTTTTTGATAATATAACTTTTTCAAAATATTTTCTTCATATGTAGTTATAATAAAATTATATATTTGTGCAACTGTAGGAAGACCCATCAGCCAACCATTACACATTTTATAAAATTCATCCTTAAAAACCACATAAATATTTATATCAATAAAGTTGGATCGATTTGTAATATATATATATATATATATATATATATATACAAATATATATATATATATATATATATATATATATTAAAGTCTACCATAACAATTTAAAAATGTTGTTTATTCTGATCAAATGACGTTTGTGCATTCATATAAAAAACTTCTACTACTTTATCAGTATGAGAGCTTGTTAGGAGATAAATCTAAATTATCTGCATTTAATATCTTCTATTAAATTGTATAACTAATATTCCACTTTTTCCAATACACTATCAATCTCCACAATGTTGTTCTTCCACTTGTTATTTATAATGAATCGTACTCCACTTGTATTTCCAATATTTGTGTCTTTATAATAGAGTACATGTCCACTTACTAAATCAATTGTCTTTTCACCTTCTTCTCTAACTTCACAAAGTCCAATAATGTCCCATTTAATATAAAACAATTATTGTAACTGTTGTAAACTTCCTTCACTTTAAGGTGGTCTGCAGTTCTAAGTAACTAAATAAAAAGTCATCATCAAATGGTGACCTGGATCAATGATATGGGAATTCTTATTACCCTCCACCTTTGGCCACCAACTGCTGACATGGTTGGGAACTTTACAGCCTCCTGGGAATAAGGGTCATGACTTATGTTTGTCTGTCATAATTGTATATATCTATTGGAAAAATATTTATCATTTACACAAACATTCATTCTACATTATCAGGCAACTGGGAAGAAAGACCATGGTGTTTCTTGATATTAAACTCAGAGGTAAAAAGTCAATAAACTCACCATGCTTACTAATGTGTGTTAGTATTGCTAGTCAAGTTCATGGAATATGCCATAAGCAATAAATTTATATCCAAAAATGGCTAAAATCAATGAAAAATGAATAATAAAATGCTTAAGGCAAGACATCAAAAGTAAGTAAAAATAAAACAAGTAAAAAATTATGTTAAATACATAAAACACAAACCTCCCTGCCCACATAAAAATTAAAATGCAAAAATTGTTTAAATGCATAAACCATGAATGTAAAATCCATCAAATGTAAATAAAAAAATCAAGTAAAAAAATTGGTTAAATATATAAAATCCAAATCATCCCACCCCATGAAATAAAATAAAAAACACGTAATTATAAATGTAAAAAAATTAATGTATTCTAATCCATATTTAATGTTTTTTTCAGAAGCCTAAACAAAGCAAAAAGTAGAATAAATGGTGGATGATGGGAAAAATGAATGGCACTACATGTAAAAAAAAAAATCCAACACTTTCAGGGTATATCAACAAATAAATAATCTAATTAATCTACTTATCCAAAATATAAAAATATAATAGTAAATTTCATCAATATTTAAAAATTTATTAAATTAATTATCTCTGCCTTGAAATTATAGCATATCATAACATATGAATGTAGAAATGAAATAAAATACATAAAATAGAAAATAGGAAAGTGTACATTATAACTTTTTACAGTTACAAGAAATATTAAAAAAGTAAATTTTAGAAGTTTTTAAAATAGATTTATAGAGATATGAAGTGAATAAATATTATCAATTTTCTATACTGTCAAAATCAAATTTGGACATTCATTCCTAGATTTCTCCATTAGCAATAAATAGAAGCTTGTTGAACACTGTTTATTTGCCAACCCAGGTTTGAATCCATAAAGTCCAGCTGTAAAATCCTGCAATTAATTAATGCCAATAATATCTTTAAATAATCAATATGTAAAACTGTAACTAAAACATACATTTTTCTCTTATTATATTATTAGTATTAACTTAATAATTTATGTATATTTTATTTATTCATTAATGTCCTATCTACTGGCTTAATTATTTCAATAACTTTAAAATCTATCTAGTTTATAAATGTATTTATGTATTTTTATCTTGAATGATGGAGGGATAAATTTCTAATTAATTAACCTGTTTTTGTTTTCATCTGCACTTAAAGTCTGGAAAGAGAGAGAACAGAGGGAAAATATTTTACGTTACTTTTAAGGTTTGTTATAACCTGGCCCCTACCATGTCAAGGCGAGTTTTAATTTATTTTTCTTAATCTTGTTCTATATATGTGAGACCTAATATTTAGTAATTAGTTTATTAAAGTTATAATAAATAATTTTGTAAATATTTAATTCAAATACTGCCCAATAATTAATGCTGTAATTAAAATTCACTGTAACAGAACTTACAAACTCTGACAATATTATAATTTCATATTTGTGATTTAGGAAGTAACTTATTCAATGTTTCTTAAAATATTTGTAAAACTAATACACAATTCATGTACCATCTTAATAAATGTTGAATTGTGAAATGAAGTTATTCCAAGTATAGATAATTTTCCTAACTACTTAAACAATTTTTAATTATATATGTAAGATTTAAAAGTAATATTATAGATTGTGAACAAGTTATATTATTATTAAAAGTTTTTCTAAATAGTTAAAGAGGAAGCTCATGATTTACTTCTCTGTTGTAAAAGCTGGTAGATAACATCAATCTTATGTTTGTGAACTATTCATCTCCCTATATTATATGATATTAATATAAACTTATATTACATTTAATTAAAATGCATGTATGTCTCTGGTTGGTAACTTGGAGCTATTTATTTAATTATTCATTTATTATTTACTTAAGTAATTTATTATCATAGTAAAAGATCATTAATCATACAATTTGGTAAAATAGAAATGTAACCATGTTTTGTTGTTCAACCTCAGGTAACATAATGTCTAAGGCACGATGTCAAAAGTAAGTAAAAAATCACGTAAAAAATCGGGCAAATACATAAAAATACAACAAAACATGGATAGATTTTTATTTTACCGATTTTATAATTAATAATCTTTTACTATGGTAATAAATTACTTAAGTAAATACTAAATGAAAACTAAATAAATAGCTCCAAGTTACAAGACAGAGACGTATAAATATTTTATTTAAATCTAAAATAAGTTTATTGTAATATGATATAATAAAGAAAATTGAATAGCTCATAAACATAAGTTAGATATTATCTACTGGCTTACACGACAGAGAAGTCAATCATGAGGATCCCATTAACCATTTACAAAAACTTTAAATAACAATATAATCATTTAACATTTTATAATATTAGTTTTAAATCTAACATATATAATTAAGAAATGTTTAAGTAGTTGGGAAAATTGTCTATACTTGAAATAACTTGATTTCACAATTCAACATTTATTAAGAGTGCTACATGAATTGTGTATTACTTTTACAGATTTTTTAAGAAACATTGAATAAGTTATAAATATGAAATTATAATATTGCTGTCATTATATTTTCTGTTACAGAGAATTATTATTATAATAACATCACTAATTATTGGGCAACATTCAAAGTAACTATTTACAGAATTATTTATTATAAATAAACAAAATTAAAAGCATGTGGAGCATCTGAAAGAGAACCTATAAAGAGTGAAAAATATTAAATGCTTAATGCTTTCGAGGCAGGTTGCTTTATATTCATAGCAATAGTGTTCTGCACTGCTCAGTATTGCTATACATATAAAGCAACCTGACTAAAAAGCACTAAGAGTTTAATATTTTTGCATTTGGTATAGCTTTTCTTTCAAGTGTTCCACATGCTTTTAATTTTGTTTATTTATTATGATATCAAGAGAGAAGGTTAAAATTCATAAGAATTATTTATTATAACTTTAATAATCTAGTTTCTAAGTATTAGATTTCACATATATAGAGCAAGATTAATAAAAATAATTAAAAACTTGCCTTGACATGGTGGGGATATAAGACAAACCTTAAAAATAACTTATAAAATGTTTTCACTCTGTTCTCTCTATCTCAAGATTTTAAGAGCAGATGAAAACATAAACAGATTAATTAATTAGAAATTACTCCCTCCATCATTCAAGATAAAGAAACGTAAATACATTTAAAAACTAAATAGATTCTTAAGTTATTGAAATAATTAAACCAGTAGATAGGATGTTAATGAATAAATAAAATATACATAAATTATTAGGTTAAACTAATAATATAATATGTGAAAGATATATGATTAAGTTACAGTTTTACATATTGATTATTTAAACATATTACCAGAATTAATTAACTGTGGGTTTTTACATTAGGACTTTATGGATTCCAGCCTGGGTTGACAAATAAACACTGTTGAACAAGCTTCTCTTTGTCACTAATGGAGAGATTTGGGAATGATTTCACCAGATAGAAAATTGGTAATAATTCTTCACTTCATATTATTATAAATCTATTTTAAAAACTTTTAAAATTAATTTTTTTTTAATAATTTTTCATGTAAGTATAATCATTTATGATGTAAACTTTCCAATTTTCTATTCTATTCATTTTATTTCATTTCTACATTCATATGTTATCACATGCCATAATTTCAAAACAGAGATAATTAATTTACTACATTTTTAAATATTGATGAAATTTAGTATTATATTTTTATATTTTCAAAAGATAGATTAATTTGTTTTTTTTTTATTGATACACAATGAAGGTTTGCATTTTTTTACATGTGGTTCCATTCACCATTTCTTCTACTTCTTGCTTTGTTCATCTTTTGAAATAAGCTATCAATAGAGTTTAGCTTACATTAATTTTTTTGACCTTTAGTATTTTTTTTTTCATGGAGGAGGGGTTGATTTGTGTTTTATGTATTTAACCAATTCTTTTACTTGATTTTTTACTTATCTTTGATGTATTGCCTTAGGCACACTGATTTTTTAAATTGATTTTTTACTTTTGATGTCTTGTTTTAGGTAAAGAGATTTTTTTACTTACATTTGATGTCTCGCTTTAGGCAAACTGTTTTTTTTTACTTGATTTTTTTTACTTATGTTTGATGTTTTGCCTTAGGTGTTTTAATTGTTCAGGCTTCAGTGATTTTTTGGATGTATTGCCTTAGCTGTTTTTATTTTAAATTTTAATCGATTTCAGTCATATGTGCATAGAAATTTATCACTTGCATGTTTCTTGGTGGTTCTTGGTCATATTGCAGCATCACATAGTGGCCACAGTTTGACGGAACTGATATATATATATATATATATATATATATATATATATATATATATATATATATATATATATATATATGTGTGTGTGTGTGTGTGTGTGTGTGTGTGTGATGCAGTACCTTTATTTGTGCTTCTCTCCCAATAGATAAAATAGTGTATGTATAACCTAAATCTTCAGAAAGCTGATTTACATTCTTGGTAAGCTTGTTCTTTCTAAACAATAGATAGGCTTAATGTAATCTTCCAAAAACCATTAACTGTTGCTGTGCTGTGAGATCCCTTCATTATATATGCCATCTAATAAATACATATGTACAGTATATGAATTACATAAAAAGGTGGACCTTACTTCCATGTAAATCAAAACTATCATTGTGTCATTAGTAGTAACAGCTTGATCCACTGTCTTGCTTTTAGTTATTTCTTTGTAGTAGTAGTAATCTTATTGTCATACTCTCTAAAAGCTTTGAAAAAAAACTACACTATTTTTTTCCAACCTTTTTTCTAATTGGAACATAATTTAAAAAGAAACAAAATAATTAAATGTAAGTTTTTCTATCTTGATCAAAAAAGGTAATGATCCTTTTCAATTTACTTTAATCCTTTCATAAACAGCATTGTTGGCCTATTACCAAAAATGTAATACAAGCTTTAATTAAAACAATAATATAATTAAAATGTGTAATTTTATAATTACTGGTATATCTATTGTAATATAAAATCATAATTGTTTTAATTTCAAATTAATTAGACCTTTTTAAATGTTTAATTTGTAATAGTTTTTTTTTTTTTTTTAAATTCAAAATAATTTAATTCTTAACTCTTATTCTAGTATAATGATGAACTATAAGTTTAAATAAGTAGCATCAACAAATTAAAAACTCTTCTCCTTTTTTTCTTTGCAAAAACTATATTATCTCATATTACCACTGAACACACACACACACACACACACACACACACATATATATATATATATATATACAAAACCCCAACATTTCAACTGACTTTATCATCATACAGTCTTTGTCAAGGATCTGCAACAACAATGAAATACATATTTATAAATAAACTACAATAACAAATACCTTCATCTTACATTAACATAAACAGTAACAAACATATTAAACATACATAATTATATTTTACTTACATCTCTCTCCCACTGCTATTTTTTATTACACTTCCTTTTACATTATTTAATTATAAATCTGTTTTTAAATTCATCCAAGAAACTTTTTATACAAATTTAAAAACCAACACTAATTTCAAATAACCTCCCCCTTTTTAAATCTTATCTAAAGCCCATCTCAAAAACTACATTCCTAAACTATAGCTATAAATGAATATAAAAAAAATATAAACATTTTTTGTAGAAAAAAAAACATTTTAACAATTTACCTTAACCTATTTAAACATTTGTTTTAATTATGTGTTATTTAAGATTCCTTATCTACTCCATTAATTCTATTTAAAGTAGGATTATATTGTTTTAAATAAAAATATTATTTTACCATCCTTTCCCTGTAATTTTTAACCCTTTCCAACATTTTAATATTAAAATCTTTAAGACCTAAAACTTTGCAATGTATGTAAATATTTGAATTTTTGTCATATAAATGTTGTCTAAGTCTAGTTTTTAATGTATTCTTTGTTGTTTCAATAAGTATTGTAATTTTATAGTAATATACCATGATATATTTAAGAAATGTTAAATATTTTTACATATATGCCCATAGTATATTTCGTTTAAAAATGAATGATGCAAAATGTTTACTTAATGGACTAGAAGTAGTGCAATGAATGCAAAAATATTTTTATTTGCAATAGATAGACACTAATTGAAAATCATACTTTGAATAATAGTTATGAACATAAAATGCACACACAAAAATCTCATAACTAATAAAAACTTTGCATGATAATATCAATTTTAAAATGTTATTATTTTAACAATTAGTTACACAATATAGATACATAGTATAAAATTTTAGTTGCTAAAGTGTTAATGTTATGAATTGTATAGTACAATTATTTCAACAATTTTCTATTCATTTTTATATTGATATATCACATTATTTTGTTTATATAGGTTTTGTTAAATATACTTATCAAAATCATCTAAACAAAATGATAAGGTGTGTAGATATTATTTTTAATTGTAAATATAAAATTTGATAAAATTTGTCAAGCAATACAATAAATAGGAAATAAATCTAGCTTAAATAATATAATAACGCTCTGGCTAAAATACTTGTAATCTTAATACAATAAATAATAAAGATAACCTATAATAATTTCCACCATTCGACTAGTTCTAACTAATTAATAAATAATATACTGTTGGATTCATGAAAATTAAATTAATAAAATACTAATAATATCATGAGAATTTAATGACGGCAAAGCAGTAAAGAATTACATTGAGCCTATATCCCATAGGATACAATAAGAATGGCATGATAACACTATTCCCCTTTTATTTCAAATAATAATAATAATAATAATAATAATAATAATAATAATAATAATAATAATAATAATAATAATAATAATAATAATAATAATAATAATAATAATAATAATAATAATAATAATAATAATAATAATAATAATAATAATAATAATAATAATAATAATAATAATAATAATAGTAATAATAATAAATTCATAGTATTCTTAAGATTTTATTTAAAAATAATCACAATCAATTTAGTATAATATTTCTAAACTAAACTCTAATCTTTTTTATTAAAACTATAATTATAACTCTCACGTTTTTGAAAAATAAATCTAATCCATTTTAAAAATATCTCCTGTAGCCAAGTATGATAAGGGATTTTGTATAATTTCTAACTACACCTAAACAATAATAATAAATAATAATTTTCCTGCTCCTAATTAAGTAATTATTAATCATCTCTACTATTTAAAACTATGACAACTAATAATAATTATACTAACAATAAAATTAAATTATATATATATATTATTTGTCATGTGGCATGTTAATATGGTATAATCTAAAATATGTGGCAACAAAAAAATTTACATTTCTATGCTATAAATTGTGTGATCAATTATGACTATAATAATATTATTACAAAAGAAAAAAAAAACTTAAATATTTTATTTTTGATAATTCTTCTTTCGTAAACATAAATAATTTTTTTATAGTGTGCAAATATATTATATTTATTTGGGATTCTGTTAATCATGTATTTGTGTGAATAAATCAATCAACATAACACAGAGATTTATAAAACAAGTTTAACAAAGTTATTACACTTTTCATTAAACAAAACTGTTTACAATATTTACCAGATTTATTAAATAAAATCTAAAAAAATACAAATTTAACTAAAGTAAGATTGAGTTACATACTTCAATTATATAAGAAAAAATCAGAGAGTAAATAAGCCTTCACTCTGGATTATACATTATTTATCATGTACAATATAAAATAAAATGCTAATTTAGACCTACACTTTATAGTCCAATAAAAGTGTTTGATAATTAAATAAATAGACAATATATCACTTTAAGAAATGTACACAAAATATTAATACATAAAATAATATTCATTATAAAAATATGTTTTAAGGTTCATTCAATAAATCAAAATTGAATTTAACAAAAAAATAGTGTTGATGTTATACTAGATACTTTTTGCTTGGCATCATTCTCAAAAAAATTCTTATATGTGTTTCTTTTTTTAAAAAATAATAATAATAATAATAATATTAATAAAATATAAGCATTCATTACACTTTATGTTGTTCATTTTGATGCTTCATCTTTTAAAAATATGCATTGATTTATAAAAAAATCAAAAAGATTACTATGATTCTTTATTACTTTACTATCAGTATTTACATTCAATTTCGTTGATATTTCTATTTAATCCAAACAAAAAAAAACCTATCTTACTTCTTTTTGAAAACAAAACATCAATATTTTTTTTCATAAAATACGATGCTATACAATGTAATAACTATTGAAATTAAGATAGAGATATGATGCATAAGACATGAACGTATGACTAGACTAAAGACTCAATAGTATAAAATATATTTAATAATCCACATGCAAACAATGTGAAAGAATATGTATGACTTTTGTCCAATAACTTCAAATATAATGTCCAGGCCATCTATTTAGCTTTTACTGATCATTTTTCAAATACTAAAATATCAAAAACTGCCCTTGAAAAAATACATACAAGACACAGGGCTACATTAACTGAACTTGAATGCAAGTACTAAGATCGAATATAGGTTATTTTCTATCTTCTTAACATATCCTACAATTAAGGCATAACAAGGGTTTTCTTATAAACACTCCCCATCATTATTGAATTAAATCTCCAAAATAGATCTAACAAAATAACTAGCATTATTCTTAATAATAAACAAAGTTAACATATGACATTATCCATCCAGAACTACTATAAGAATAAAAAAATTTATTGACTTAAAACTCAGCAACAAAAATACAAATGACCTTCATTTTAAAACATTAAAATCAATATTAAAATATTTAAAAATAGTGTATGGTTCATTCAGTAAAGAATCATGAAAAATTATAAGCATAAATAAATTATATTAAACTTTGTAATATAAGAAAGAAAAATGTATGCATAACTCTTTTTTTAATTATAGTTTATATCTCACAACAATAATAAAAAAAACATATATGTGTAATTAACACACACATACTCATGTTCATAGATTCAAATGATAAATTCAATATCTCAAAAAATATTCCAAACAATTCTAGAAAAAACATAGTAAATAAAATATATATCACATAATAATTAAAACAATTTTAAATTACCCAGTAACTTTATGACTTAACTGTTTTGACATCTTCAGTCCAGGTTCAGCATAAGAAATACATATTAACCAAAAACCAGTCATCTGATACACCAACTGTTATACTTAAAATGTTTTTCAAAACATTAAAAAGTATTAAAATATTTTTTTTAAAAATATTCATGATGTTGGAATAATAATAATAATAATAATAATAATAATAATAATAATAATAATAATAATAATAATAATAACACTAACAATAATAATAATAATAATAATAATAATAATAATAATAATAATAATAATAATAATAATAATAATAATAATAATAATAATAATAATAATAATAATAATAATTTAAAAATGTAACTTCCTATCCTATACAATATATTCCAATACTAAAGTCAGTATATTCAACATAATAATTAAAACTAAATTTATGTAATCCAATTCATGTCTGTTTGCCAATAAAGTTCAACTAAAAGTCTTTCATTATCATTCAATACTTCAAATTAGAACCCCCATAGTTGGTATGTGATGAATATTGTATGAAAGTTTTTTAACACTGAGCTATCTCTTTTTCCATGGTGCATAAACTCACAAATCTAAAAAAATGTTGACATTAAAATCCAAGAAAATTTGAAAATTTATTATTCATGCTATTCTTGAAAGTCTTTAAATATAGTCTTTTATCTGTTGCTTTCACTGGATAACAATTATAGTTGTGCTATCACTTTTCAAAAATATGCCCTATAGATAAGTTTCTGTGTTTTCTATTCACATGAATTTCATTGGCTTCCTGATGCATCATCAACAGCTATTCAAAATCAGTTTGTATGCTTGCAGAAAATAGGCATTTTTCCATTTTTTTTTTCTTTAAAATATTATTATCTCATAATGTTGATATGTAGTAATAAATAACTTTGTATTTAAAAATTACATGGGTTATTTATTTAGTCCTGATAATATTTATTTCTATTATTCATTTATTTTCATTTTTTGACTTATAATTAAGAAAAGTTTTTATTATATCAAAATATTTACATATTTTAAAAATAACTTAATAAAGTAATTTATATCTGTAATGATATCTGTCTTTTAATTTTAATCTTGAATATTTTCATAACTTTAAAGAAACGTTTAGTTTCAGCCTTTTCCAGGTAATTTTATTCTCCAAATTATATCTTGAAAGTTCTTAAAATTTTATACACAGACATGTTAATTCTCCAAGTGATATTTCCTAATAATATCCTCTTTAAAATCCAAAGTATTTTATATAAATAACTATAACATTTTTTAATTAGCATGAGAAAAAATATACTTTCCTCTTTCATATGTTTTTTCATCCCTAACTTCCCCACACACATTACTTCAGGTATATGTTTCATAAATTACTATGAACTTGATTTAAGTTTTAAATAAATAAAAAAAAACTAGTAGGAAACTAATTGGTTTTAGGGAAACCTTATTTTAACTTAATAAATTTTATAATCCTTAACTTTTTTTTTTAAAATAATAATAAAAATTAAAAAATTGAGAGTAATTGAGTACATTAATAATATACTGGGTACTATCTTAAAACAATAAAATTAAAAGAAGTAGTAATTGTGTTAATGAAGTGAGAGCTTTCATTTATAATCAGCTCTAACTTACAATCTGATTGGTTACTTGACACTTAGCACATGATCTAATTTACATAATTGTTAATTTCACATTTTTGTATTTTGAAAAATTATTATGAGACATCATTTATAACATTAATATTATGACAATGTTTAATCCTATATTAATTTGATAATTATACCTAAACAAATTAAACACTTTAACATAACACATTTTAAATAATACTTTTTCAATTTATCTAATACTTAACTTTAATGTAACTATTTTTTTTAGTTTACCTTCATTAATTATAACTATTTTAAAGACAACTAATTAAATAATTTCCTACATTTATTTTTATGATTTTCAATGTTTTCTATCTGTTTAAAACAATTCTGAAAGTAATTTTGAAAACTTTTTTTTAAAAACCTTGCAAGCACAAAATATGTGTATTACTAATCACATGAACATAATCCCAGACAAAAATGTTGCATTTTTTCTATTCACTGTTTGAAATGGGATTAATTAAATATTTAACTACAAAATTTTATATTATAAAAAATAATAAAATAATGATAAAATTTGGAATATTAAATTTTGACATTATTTAAACAATAAATCAAATTGAATACTCTTGTATATCCCACAAAATACTAAAACTTTTAATAAGAAATTATAATATAAATTTAAATCTACTTTTATTAAAAGACATTTAATAACTGAAAGACACAGACTTAATATATACCTGTGTCTATATATGTAATATATAAGGTATATAGGCTCAGACTTTCACACAACCCACCACTCTTTACTATATCTCATAACACTGATACACTTGAACATATACATGTTGAAAAGATAAATAATCACCAATGTATACGTAATTCCATGCTAAACCAGCAATCATCAGTTGATCCAGATTACTATCTCTACACATATATTCTATAAGTGCCCATATATATATATATATATATATATATATATATATATATATATATATATATATATATATATATATATATATATATTAAGATAGCCAATCTTTATATTTCAATGGACATGCATCAATCTACTCCACATTCTAACTTTTCAGCCATCCATCCAATTGAAAATCTGATGATGGAATGCTCAAAGGCCACCCTGAAGCCGAGATTATTACCACACCCATATCTGGGCACTTGTAACATATATGTGTAGAGATGGTAATCTGGACCAACTGATGATTGTTGGTTTAGCATGAAATATGTCTATTGGTGATTATTTATTTTCTCAACATATATGTGTTCAAGTGTATCAGTGTGATGAGATAGTGTGGAGAGTGGTGGGTCATGTGAAAGTCTGTGCTCATATACCATATATATTACATATATAGACACAGGTATATAATAAGCCTGTGTGTTTTAGTTATTACATAGTAGAGATGTCTATCCATCCCTTGTATATGTATTACATGGATTATGTCCTGTACATGAGGGGTCAGATTGACCTTAGGTCAACATGGGTGACAAGAATCTCAGCTTCAGGTTGGCTTTTCGAGCATTCCATCATCAGATTTTCAATTGGATGGATGGTTGAAGAGTTGGAGTGTGGAATAGATTGAAGCTTGTCCATTAAAATATGGGATTTGGCTATCTTAATATATATCTGAGCACTTTGGCACATATGTGTAGAGATGGTAATCTGGACCAACTGATGATTGCTGGTTTAGCATGAAATACATATATTGGTGATTATTTATCTTTTTCAACATTTATGTGTTCAAGTGTATCAGTGTTATGAGATAGTGTGGAGAGTGGTGAGTCTTGTGAAAGTCTGTGCTCATACACCCTATATATTAAATACATTTAATAACTTATTTAATTTTTAATCATTATTTAAAAATTAGTTTTCAAAAAAATTTTAATAAGACTTTTAATACACAATTTTCATTATTATCACTATGGACAGTTCCTCCAACCATACAAAATTATAATATTTAACTTTTACTTTATAATTTTAACATTTTATCATAGCTTTTAAATATTTTATAACTTTTAACTTCATCTTAACAAAGTTCTAAAAAGTCTATGAACGTTATTATAGCACTTCCAATATTTTAAATTTCTTTTAATTTATTTTTTTTTTAAAAATTGACTTTTAGATTTTATCTTTACACAAATTTCAAATTATACAAAATGTAATAGTATCAAATATATTAGAATCATAATTGATAGTAATAGTTTTTATAGCAATTAATTAAGACATTTTGTGATGATAATGGAATTTGATGAGTCTTTTTATCAAAGTTATTTACTTTAGCTAATCACTTAAAGAATATTTGTTTTCATATATATTTTGCTATTATTAATATACTCTTACAAATGAAACGACTTTTTCTCATATAATATTAGGTCCAAGTGACTTTTTAAAAATATTATTATGACAAATTGAATATCTTCCGATCTAAAAATCTATTTCCAAGCAAGAAATATGATACTGATCATTTCAAATTAATTTGGATTTTTATCAGAGTACCTTTATCCCAAAACTACTACAGTGAACATAAACTCATACCACATTCTATTACTCTGAATACATCCTGACAATATGTTTAGTTTATTATGCAAATAAAGAAGGATAAACATTTGGTTTCCTATATCCAAATTGACAATTCAGTATTTTTTTTTTTTAGGATTATTTATAAAGTTAGCATTTATATGAATTGATAATTTGTAAAACACGATGGACATTGAATTTTTTTTATTAAATTAAGCTGCTTATATTTGTAATCGTCACAATCAAGTATTTAATAAATTTGTAATAATGAATTTAACCCAAACGGTTTTTTAATTTTCCCTCCATATAGACTAATCCTTTAGTGAATTAATATTATTAATATTTTTAATTTTTTTAAGAATTTATAAATGAATTTAAAAAACTCAAATTTATAACTATTTTTTTATTTAATTACCTTTGAGCGCAGAATAAAATAAACATTCAATATATCATTTATTTATAAATGATCAGTATTACTTTTATTTGGATCTTATGTGTGGTTTTTTTAATTTAAAGTGTTTGTAATATATATATGATTAATTAGTAGATATTAGATTTTTGTGTCGGCATTGTGGAAAATTATTTATAATTTCACATTCTTCTTCTCCGTTAATAATGTGTTTTTTTTTGTTTTTTTTACTTTACGTTGGTTTGTAATCCAAAAGTGGAAAAAAATTACTTAGGATGCCTTCAATTGATTCTTTTCTAATTCAAATCTTTAGTACCTTTTTTCTTTTTTTAAAAATTTATGACAATTGTTTAGTATTATGTTGTTTTATAAGTTGAGATTTTTTTATATATTTTGGACGTTAATTGAAAACGGATTAAATTTGACATTAAAAAAAACATCTTCAACCGACAATTATTATTATTTTTTTTTTCAAAGTCTTAAGAAATATTAAAGTTATAAATGGAAATAAAATCGGAAATTAAATAAAGGGTTTTCTTAAGACAGATGGACGTCACTTAAAAAATGTCTTTAAGGAAATGAAAACTTTTTTTTCCTCTTCAATCTTTATTAATTGAAGAGAGAGAAAAAGACGCAAAATTTCAAATATTTTGTTAATATTCTAATTTTCAAATGGATTACTGGATTATAATAATGAAGCACTGAAATAGATTGTTCATTTATATGTTAATGATGTAAAAGGAACCATTATTCTTTAAACATGATGTAGTAGAATAATATGATGTCATACGTGTGACAAATAGCCATGATTTGTTAATACTACTACATTGTTTGAAACTGTGTTAATCAAGCAAAATGATTTAATTTAAATAAATGTCCAAGTATACATATATGTTTTCATTGCATCGTTTTTTTAATTTGTTTTTTTTTTTGTTAAAGCTACACAAATTTGTTATCTGAATTATTATTTTATAAAGTAAAACTTAAACTATAACATTCTTTATGCCTATATAAATATCATTTAGTCATAGTATTACTATGAATTATACCTCTAATAGTGATTCTATAATCAATTGGTTGTGGGTTTTTTACATGAAGGACAGTAAATATTTATTCCTGAATGCAAATTATTAGAAGCAATTTTAAACAAATAACTTACAAAACCTATTCGTTTTTCCTCAAAATATTATAAATAAATATAAATTAGTCAACATTTTGAATTATAATGGTATAGTAGAAAATATGATAGAGCTAAAAAAAATGAGTACGGGTTTCATTCAAATAATACCCATATTTTATTTATCACCAAATTGCAGGAATAGTGAGAGGGAGAGTAGTGCCTGAAAAAAAATCATGATCTAGTATTCTCATTTGTATTATTTTGATAAAATATTTCAATCAGAAAACACTTACAAACAACTATCATGAATCATCATTAACACCATTTTCAACCATTATCTATTCACAGCAGATGAAAGACTTTCTAAGTTCAATTCATCTTTTCCGATCTCTATTTTCTCTTCTCTATATCACCCCACCACATTTTCTTATTTCAGTCATCAATCTCAAAATGGGTGGTGTGTTTCTGGTCTTTAAAGACCTTCTTGGAATCTAGTTTATGATTTTATGTGTCTATATATAATCATCTCATCTAACAATATATCCAGACTGACCTCCATTTCAGACTCTATATTCTTTCAATGACATCAGCAACAAATACATAATATTTTTAAATAACAGATTATTATACATATTAAAAAATTTTTCAGTACATATATATAT
>JAQFVV010014975.1:0-22863 GCA_028023455.1 Epiperipatus broadwayi | reverse complement strand
ATGTTCTTTTCCGAATAGGAGCAGGACTGCATATTTATTATTATTATTATTATTATTATTATTATTATTTCTGATAAATGCCACAAGAGAATGCGATCAAAATCTTTATCTAAAATTGTCCTCTTCCTCAGACCTGTTTCAAACTATGGCTCTCATCAGTGAGAAGCTACCACACCAGATTCAAAATACTAAGTCAAGCCCAGCATTTATCTAATACTTAACTATTATCTTCTATTTAATAGTTATGCATTAGATAAATGCTTGACTTGAGTTGGTATTTTGAATCTGGTGTCCTAGCTCTTCATTGACAAGAGCCATAGCTCAAAACTGGTTTGAGGATGGATACAATTCTAAATAAAGATTTTGAAAGCATTTTCTTGGGGTATTTTTCATAAAAGAATAATAATAAAATAAGCTTGTTTAAACTATTAGTACATTCTTTATAATGGGATGGGGTATTGGAGGTGACCTGGGAGATGACACATCATCATCAACCCCCAGTTCAAAATAAATATTTCAAATAATAAAATGTAATATAATATATACAATAATCTCATATATATTGTACCGGTTGAAAGACCCACCCACAACAACATGACCGAAAACACAAAGTCGGATTCAAACTCAGTCGAACCAAACTGAATTCATACCCAACTCACAAGCTCAGATCAAATCAATGGATGACATAAGTTGATGGTATATGACTATGCACCAAGAAACTATCTCAATGGATGATGATGATTTGAGACCACTGATCTGACTTTAATAACGTATAATAAAATAACTAAGGATATTTATAAGTCAACTCATATATGTATGTTCGGGTTGCCAATACAGACAGCGAGCATTAATATTAAAATAATTATTGAATAATAAAGAAAGTTAAAAACCAAATGTGTTAATAAAATGTTTAATAATAATAATAATTTTGTTCAACTTTTAGATTATGATTATATAGATTACCTCTAGTCTTTAAACGGAATTTATAATTTACAATAAGAATGGCAGTCATTATTATATGCCAATAACTATTACACAATATTATAGGAGGATTATATATGTCTATGCCCTGACAAGTAAATAAAGGTAGATAAAGGTATTTGGCTTTGACTGAAATTATTATTCTAATTGTAAAGGAAGAATGTGAGATTCATTTTCACATTTGTAAATCAATTCACGAAGAGCAAGATATGTATTTAGGGCATAACTTTAAAATTTAATAGAAAACTTACTTAATTATAAATGAATATGAATTTGTTCAACTTTAATAAAATCAATTCATCACGATTTGTGAACATGAAAGCAGGGTTTTATTTGAACTGAGAAATAACGGTGCTGATGTCTTATGAGCTATAAAATGAAAATGAAAAAAAGGGCTTGTCGGTGATTTAAGAAAATAGCAGGGCAGCTTGTATTTGACAAGTCTTTGATGCCCTATGAAGGATCCATGGAACACATGGAAAGCCAGGATGGGTCATAGCCACAGACCTTTGGTGTTCCAATATAAAAACAAGCAAATTAGAAAGTGGTTTCTTCCTGGGTAACTAAAGTAATAATACTATCACCGAGGACAAACCTATGAAGCAGGAAATGGCTCACATAAGCAATGTTAGGAAAAATGATGACTTGGTAATTACTGTGGTTAAATAATAAAATCCATTTTATATAAGGAATCCTCTATGTGATGACCTGATCAAGTTAAATTAAAGTCAAATGAGCTTTAATACAGAAATACTGAATGTAATTATAAAATTATATTAATTGCACCCTAAATATCATGCCCTCCCTGAATATTAATAGAAAGTATAAAATTTGAATTAGAATATATTCATTTATTTTTCTTTATCGACCTTTTGCGAAACATTATAAGATTATAAATATGAATAGATAAACATTTGTAAACTAGATAAAAGAGCCGGGGACATAGGTTAGAAACTGGGCTAATAATTTATTATTAGCCATTAATAAAAATAGCAACATTTAATAAATCCTTCAACTCGATAATTAATAGAACTGTATTAAATTAGTTCTAGTGGGCAAGAATTACTATAACTTAATATTAGATTATTTTCATGAAGGAATTTTAATGAAAAATATTATTATCGAGTTGAAGTTTTATCAGCATATAATAAAAAATAAATGACATTAATATTTAATTACTCAATAAATATATATAATATAGTTAGTGAAATGAACCGCTATCGTATGAAAGGAAAGTTAACAGATATTAAATTTAAAGACTAGAGATAGATAGAGAATTACTACATAATTTAAGATAGTATTAATAAAAAGAAAATTTTACAGTAGATAATTTAAAAGGTGGTGTAAAATAAAGTTCAAAAACTGGCCAGAAAGTTGCAGTTGTTTCAAGAAAAGTATTACCATTCCTTCATGGTTGGTTCCTTAGTTTACATGGCAGACTCCGATTTGGTTGAAACATAGGCACACATTTTGTGAATTGGTTGAATAGCATTTTGATTGATTCTTTCAGGTTTTAACAGTACGATGATGCAGAAAGGTTTAAATTTAGCAGCTTCTTTGAAGATCTTCTGGGGACTTTGGGCTCAGCAGTAGTTTAGCCCCTCACCATGATGGAGACCCTATTGAAATTCATAATTTAAGACACATAGATTTTAGTAGCACTTCTTTTAAAACAAATATGGCTTCCTCCTTTCCAAACTTTTCCAGGCTATTTATACCTGTTCACTCTGGTTTCCTGCCTATTCAGATTTTGATGCCTTAAGGCTAACGCTTCTTGCTTTATCAAAGTTTCAAATTTTTACTAATTGACTTTAGATACATTCCTTTCATAAGGCTTTCAAACTCGTTAATTTTGAATTCATTTTATAATTAGAAAATGAAATTCTAAATCTAAAAAACGATTTTAATTAGGAACCATCCTTACATTTTAAATTATTATCTTTTTGCTAATTAATAAAACTTTCCCCCATTGTCTTTGGAAAAGGTCAATATGAAAGCTTATCGAAAGAATGCAGCTTTTAATCACTAAAATTTGAACAAACTGTTTAAAAGTAAAATAAAACATTCCCAATGCAATGAAACTTTATAATGAATATATATATTTAAATATTTATAAATATATATGCACAATCCATGTTGTTATAATATATATAAATTCATGAATAATTTTATCATGGAACTTATTAATGACATTGATTAGTTTAAATGTCAAACTAGTTAGTTTTAACACCCATTTATATGATACTGTTTTCTAAGGAAACTAGTGTGTATTGAACATATAAAGCCCCATTGCATTCGGAAATTCATGGTTAGTACTAGGGTTTGAAGTGGGCTACATGTGAGATATTATGAAGCTAGGATTAAACTTAGATCCGACTGCTTCATTTTTTTCCACTTCAAAAAAAAACCATGAAAAAAATCTCTTCACTTATATTTGATACATTCATATGTGTACTTAATTAATTGGTAGACTCTGGGAGAACAGCATAAGCATGAATACTATCTATCATCTGTACAAAAACACAAAATTATACTTGTCTCATTATGATCATGTTTAATATTATACTAGCTCATACTAAATAAGTCCATTAAATCAGGTCTCATCTTTAAGGTCGTGTCAGTCTGTCACCTATATATCAGTCCCTACACTTAATAGTTGTCCTATTGTTTCCCTGGATCAGGTGGCCCATAAGATTTGAACTTTTGATGATGGTCATAGTCTTGGTCCTTTCTTGTTGGTGTCAAGTTCCCATAGTCTATTGCAGTCAATAATTCTATGGCCTTTTCTAGTGACATTGGGCACATCCCAAGCATGATTCTTTGAATCCATGAGGGTAAATTATGCCTTATTGTCCAGATAATGTGTTGATCATTGTATTTGAATGCTGTGAGGGATTTGAATGTGGTCACTTGTTGGATGAAGTAAGCTGTGTATCCCTGACTGAAGTCTTTTTGATACCTCTGGGTGCTAAATCTGTGTAGAATACCCTCCTGCCTCTTCACTCCAGTATTTTTAATATGTCATTCTCATACCCTTGGATCATGGTAGGTGGGTGTTTTAGTAACTTCCACCATGCCTTGGCAGCCTCTCTTAAATAATGGCTGGCTAATATAGTCTTCTCCTTCTCTGCAACTGGATGCAGACAAAAAAATTCTTTAACACTATCTAGATGAGCTATGAGGTTCTCTCCTGGGTCTCCTTTGAAAATTTGAATAAGTATAGAGGATCCAGTGAATGGCATCTCTAAATTCATCAGACTCAGTTGGGGATTCATCATCTGTCCCATTTTTATCTTTGGTTTCATTTTACTAGTGGTATCTTTATCCACTCTTAGTATTGTGACCTTGTCATCTTTTTTTTTCATTTCTACATTTAAATCAGCTTCTTCAACTGTTTCCTGATTTGACTCCTCTTCTCCACTATCATCTTCTTTCCTATCCATGACTCTTTTTGGTGTGGTCTGAGCATCTTCATTTACTTTTGGGGCTTCATAAGTATTTATTGTTTGATGATGCTTTACAATCTCTGGGTTTGGGTTGGTTTGGATGCCTTGCTTTTCCTCAAGTCTTAGAATTCTCTCCATCATCATATGCATTAACTTTCTATCTTCTTTCATTTCTCTGAGGAGTGTATACAAAAATCTCTCGATCATCATGATCATCTTGAGTTGCCTTTCTGCTTTGATGGTTGCATTCTTTTCTCTTAGCTGGATTTTTGAAAGTGATATTTTGCTAACTAGAGGTTGTTGAAGGTGCATCACTATTCTTAGTCAACTCTTTATCTACTTGCTCTCCTTCCATTTTTTTGAAAATAAATAAATAATATGAATCACAAAATTATGGCACTATTAATCTGAATAATTATATAATGATGTTTTTTCTAGTACATTCAGTTAGGTTTCTGACTATTGGTTCCATTTGTCTTTATCTTCATTAGCTGATATATGTTATTTCACCAAATCTATCTAATCTGCATTTTTTTTAGTTCAGCTACATTTATCTTGGTCGGCTCCTACTGTTAATTCTTTGAATGAGACATGCATTTTTACATAAGAGAAAATATCACTCACTTTCCCTTTTTTCTACTGTTCTCCCATGTCTAAAAAACTGTACAAGTGGTTAGCAACATCCAAATATTGATATATTTTAGCAAAGTAATACTAGTAATTCTTTATGTTGAACATAGTTAGTTTTTATTATTTAGGCAACTTGTTACTGCTGTACTGACAATCATTTTTGCTGACAAATTTATATATATGGGCACCAGCCAGCAAAATGAGATCAATAGGATACGTAAAATAACCCATTAATCACCCAAACCATATATGATTGACATAATTTAGGATAGAACAATTTGATTGATGAATATTTATTATTTATTAAAAACTGACAATGCGTTACTGACCTGAGTTTAAATATAGGAGTTCAACTATTTTATTTTCACTAAGCATGAGGCTTTCACAAAAAAAAAAAAGAAAATTAATATTTTACAATAACTTTTATTTGTCGATATCAATTTTTAATCTTGCTAGCATAAGAGCATGTAAACCATTGAAGCATTGTGCCAATTGCATCTGGCTGCTTGGTGTTACACAAAGGGTCTTCACCTGCTTTGAGGTTACTCTAAAAATCACTGTCATTAAAGTGTATTGTCCACTACATCAGACCACTTGACATGCAATTCCCAGTTTGAAGGTCTTCACCTGCTTTGAGGCTACTAATAATAAGGAGTGAACATTTAATATATGTGCTAGCAAGCAATACTTTGAAATTAAAACTTTTAACATGATATCGATATTGGATATTTTTAATATAACAACTGAGATGAACACTAATTAATTTTGACAAAGAAAAATATTTCATCTAATTTTACTCCTTGCTTTGATTTACTCTTACTACAGGGGTCCTCAACCTTTTTGCACTTAAGAGCCCATTCCATGATACTGGCCAGGTGGTGGGCACCATTTATTTTTTCAATGTAAATTTACATTTGGATATTGTTAATAAATACAAAATGTACAAAAAAATATTTATTTCAAAAATAAAATTTTAACATATAATTAACGTTTATATTTTTACTCTGTAAAAGTATAGTATGCCCTACAATTTGATTACAATATAATTCAATAATTTATAAAAAAAATTTAAAAATTAAATTTATTTGTATCAGATAAATAATTTTTTATCTTGTTTGGATAGCGGCAAGTACACGTAAAATGATCTGCAAGCGCTGTGGTGCCCGCGGGCATAGGGTTGGGGACCCCTGTCTTACTACTTTTCTAACAATAATTTTCTTCCCTCCTTATTGTCATGAACGCATATTAAACAAACATCTAATATATATATTCTGATATATTATAAAATACACATATACTGATATAGTATAAAATACACATATACTTAATTTATACTTATATTCTATCTTATTACTTTTTTTTAAAATAATTATTTTGACTAACGATACTGTTACGGTCTTTAACTAACAAATATTTTAATGAACGAACATTTACGTAATCTTAAAAACTTTTAAATATAAGACAAAAAATTACAAAATGACATTTTAATTTATTAAAATTATTTCGGTTGACGATTATAAATTACACAACTTTTTTTTTTTTTAAATATATATAACACTCTACAGAAATGTAATCACTCTCTACAGGGTGTAGCATTTAATTAATCGAGGTCTCAATAATTGAGTGTCCAAAACATAAACACTGTCTACAGGGTGTGGGGTTTATTAAATTGAAGCCCCAATGATTGCCAGCCAAAAACATAACCAATGTACCAGTCGAAAGACCCGCCCACAACAACATGATCGAAACTGCAAAGTTGAATTCAAACTCAGTCGAACCAAACTAAATTCATACCCAACTCACGAGCTCAGATCAAATCAATGGATAACATAAGTCGACGGTACATGACTATGTACCAAGAAACTAGCTCAATGGATAATGATGATTTGAGACCACTGATCTGACTTTATGAATGTATAATAAAAATAACTAAGGATATTTATAAGTCAACTCATATATGTATGTTGGGGTTGCCAATACAGACAGAGAGCATTAATATTAAAATAATTATTGAATGATAAAGAAAGTTAAAAACCAATAATAATAATAATTTTGTTCAACTTTTAGATTATGATTATATAGATTACCTCTAGTCTTTAAATGGAATTTGTAATTACAATAAGAATGGCAGTCGTTACTATATGCCAATAACTATTACATAATATTATAGGAGGATTATATATATCTATGACCTGACAAGAATATAAAGGTAGGTAAAGGTATTTGGCTTTCACTGAAATTATTATTCTAACTCTGAAGGAAGAATGTGAGATTCATTTTCATATTTGTAAATCAATTCACGAAGAGCAAGATACGTATTTAGGAAATAACTTTAAACTTTAATAGAAAACTTACTTAATTATAAATGAATATGAATTTGTTCAACTTTAATAAAATCAATTCATCACGATTTATGAGTATGAGAGCAGGGCTTTATTAGAACTGAGAAATAACTGTGCTGACATCTTATGAACTATAAAATGAATATGAAAAAAAAGACTTCTCGGTAATTTAAGAAAATAGCAGGATGGCTTGTATTTGACAAGTCTTTGATCCATGGAACACATGGAAAGCCAGCCCAGGTTATAGCCACAGACCTTTGCTGTTCCAATATAAAAATGAGCAAGTTAGGAAGTGGTTTCTTCCTGGGTAATTAAAGTAATAATACTATCACCGAGGACAGACCTATGAAGCAGGAAATGGCTCACGTTAGCAATGTTAGGAAAAATGATGACTTGGTAATCATCATGGTTAAATAATAAAACCCATTTTATATAACGAATGCTCTACATGATGACCTGACCAAGTTAAATTAAAGTCAAACGAGCTTTAATACAGAAATACTGAACGTAATTATAAAATTATATCAATTATACCCTAAATATCATGCCCTCCCTGAATATTAATTAATAGAAAGTATAAAATTTGAATTATAATATATTCATTTATTTTTCTTTATTGACCTTTTGCAAAACATTATAAGATTATAAATATGAATAGATAAACATTTGTAAACTAGATAAAAGAGCCGGGGACATAGGTTAGAAACTGAGCTAATAAAAATAGCAACATTTAATAAATCCTTCAACACGATAATTAACAGAACTGTATTAAATTAGTTCTAGTGGGCAAGAATTACTATAACTTAATATTATATTATTTTCATGAGGGAAAGAGATTATTATCGAGTTGAAGTTTTATCAGCATATAATAAAAAATAAATAACATTTAATAATTACTCAACAAATATATATAATATAGTTAGTGAAATAAACTGCCATTGTAAGAAAGGAAAGTTAACAGAGATTAAATTTAAAGACTAGAGATAGATAGAGAATTACTACATAATTTAAGATAGCATTGATAAAAAGAAGATTTCACAGTAGATAATTTACAAGGTGATGTAAAATAAAGTTCAGAAACTGGCCAGAAAGTTGCGGTTGTTTTAAGAAAGATATTACCATTCCTTCATGGTTGGTTCCTTAGTTTACGTGGCAGAGTCCAATTTGGTTGAAACGTAGGTGCGCATTTTGTGAATTAGTTGAATAGCATTTTGATTGATTCTTTCAGGTTTTGACAGTATGATTGGTGTAGAAAGGTTTAAATTTAGCAGCTTCTTTGAAGATCTTCTGGGGACTTTGGGCCCAGCACTCAGACTTCTGAATTTTAGCCCCTCACCATGATGGAGACACTATTGAAATTCATAATTTAAGATGCACGTAGATTTTAGTAGCACTTCTTTTAAAACAAATATGGCTTCCTTTTTTTCCAAACTTTTCCAGGCTATTTATACCTGTTCACTTTGGTTTCCTGCCTATTCAGATTTTGATGCCTCAAGGCTAACGCTTCTTTCTTTATCAAAGTTTCAAATTTTTACTAATTGACTTTAAATACATTCCTTCGATAAGGCTTTCAAACTCGTTAACTTTGAATTCATTTTCTAATTAGAAAATAAATTTATAAATCTAAAAAATGATTTTAATTAGGAACCATCCTTACATTTTAAATTATTATCTTTTTGCTAATTAATAAAACTTTCCCCATTGTCTTTGAAAAAGGACAATCTGAATGCTTATCGAAAGAATGTAGCTTTTAATCACTAAAATTTGAACAAATGTTTAAAAGTAAAATAAAACATTCCTGATGCAATGAAACTTTATAACGAATATATATATATATATTTAAATATTTATAAATATATATGCACAATCCATGCGGTTATAATATATATAAATTCATGAATAATTTTATCATGAACTTATTAATGACATTGATTAGTTTAAACATCAAACTAGTTAGTTTTAACACACATTTATATTATACTGTTTTTTAAGGAAACTAGCATGTATTGAATGTATAAAGCCCCATTGCATTCAGAAATTCATGGTTAGTACTAGGGTTTGAAGTGGGCTACATGTGAGATATTATGAAGCTAGGATCGAACTTAGATCTGACTGCTTCAATATATATATATATACATAATGTTATATAATATAAGAGCATGAGAGATCACTCTAATATCACTCTGAGCCCAATTAACTCACTAAAGTAATTAAAAGTATCATTACTCATAAATTTACCATCATTACAAATAAGTAAAAGTAAGTATAAGTAATACTCATCATTATGAGTGATTAACCATAAAATAAAATCAGCAGTCAATCTGGTGACTGGATTTGAAATGGTCTACTATAGACCAGTCTAACTATTGAGCCCTTGCCAGCTTGGGGCAATTATATAAACATAATTTGAATGCACAAACTTAAGTGCTAATCTATAAGAATACATAATAATGAAAACAATATTGATGGGATATTAAAATATGCTGATAATCTTCAATGCTCTGCCACTTAGTACCATTATTATACTATCCAACTATAAATTTAAATTCTAATAGAAACTAAACTAAAATAAAAAGTAGTTCTAGGTTCACATCTGACTACTGTCAGATCTGAGATCTTTGAGTAGGATGCTGGAGATGATGTGATGAAGTATATAATCCATGATTGCACCTATTTTCAACAAACCAGCTTAATGTTCATTTATTAAATCCAGATGCAGTTTTGATCATTTCATCCACATCCCAATTCTTTTTTCAGTTCCATTATTCATAGAATTCAAACCAAGGGAGAATTCATTCTGACTCTCTTAACAAGAATGCACCAATACTAGTTGATGACTACTGTACTTCTATATAGGTTATAATAAGTATAAACTATTTAGAAATCATCTAACTAAATTTTATTATATAAATACATTATATGTGTTTGTATGTTTGAGACTTTAGATTAATGAGTGAATACTAAGTTGATTTAATAAACTAGAGAGATCAAAGTGATATTAATAAATTCATTAACATTTATTGGAGAACAAGACAAAAATAAGTTCAATATGTTTTAGCAATATCTATAAAAAAATATAATTACGAATGTCAGCAATGGTCTTCAATCACATCAGTATTTGAACAAATTCAGATTACCATCCCCCATGAACCTTAGATAGAAATTCATTTTGGTGACATCACTTATCTGCAAAATTTAAATAACAAAAGAAAGAAAAATAAGTTTGATTTAACATAACGCAAATCTAAATAATTAATTTATAATTTTCCATTGATGTATCTATTTACATGATAATCCATATCCAATGGTCTAAGTTAGAATTTCTTATGAACCACCTCCAAAATATATGTATAACTTATCATATGATAACAAAAACCATTCACAAAAAGGGGTTAGTTGTTTATGCAGAAAAACAAAAGTAACAATTGTTAGGCAATATGTAATAAGCAACACAAATTCTGTCTCAATAAGGTGTATGTAATAATAATAATTCTTTGAAAAGTAGTAGTAGTAGTAGTAGTAGTAGTAGTAGTAGTAGTAGTAGTAGTAGTAGTAGTAGTAGTAGTAGTAGTAGTAGTAGTAGTAGTAATAGTGGTAGTGGTAGTGGTAATAATAATAATAATAATAATAATAATTCTTTGAAAAGTAGTAGTAGTGGTGGTGGTGGTAGTAGTAGTAGTAGTAGTAGTAGTAGTAGTAGTAGTAGTAGTGGTAGTGGTAATAATAATAATAATAATAATAATAATAATAATAATAATAATAATAATAATAATAATAATAATAATAATAATAATAATAATAATAATAATAATAATAATAATAATAATAATAATAATAATAATAATAATAATAATAATAATAATAAATCGTCTTACCTTATTATCATGTAGTTAATGGGCAAATGTCAGTCGTTATGGGTGGAAAAATGTTAATCTAGATTTTATTTACAAAAGATATTTCAAATAAAATTAACTATCCCTTCCCTATTTTCGACTTCTATTTACCATTGTCTTTCCTAAAAAGTCAAATCACAAAAAAAAAAAAAAAATAGAATTACATTTCCAAGTATGACACAAAATTAAAAAAATATTTACAACAGTAATCAAAGATTTAAATCATATAATTAAAATTTCAGAATTTTTTTAAATCGATTGGATTTAAAATTGATGAGTTGACAAAAGTCCTTCATGCTTTACAGAAGATTTTCTTTAAATGAAGTACAGGTTGTTTACTGACATCTGTTAGTTGTGCACTCATAACAGTTTTATTTTGGCCCTCACTCAGTTTTTCCACAGATCCATCAGTAAGCATCTCATATATGACAAAATATGTTTTTAGGCATTTCAAGGATAAAGGAAATTCTCATGCTTCCATGGCAAGGGACCTATGACATCATCAATTTAGCAATAAAACATTGGGTGGTGGTTAATTATAAATAATTTTTTAAAATTAACTATAGTTGGCATTATATAGGTTTCATGCATGATTGAAGATTATTTCAAAATTATATTTTGAATACTGGCAAACTTTAATATTCTTTGATTCATGTTCAACTAGAATGGTTATGAATATTTAAAATAAAATATGTTTAAAATGAGTTTCTGACTTTATTCATTCAGGCAAAATCCTTTATTCTTCTTTGCTTTAAATATTTTGTTTACTTATCACAGTGTTATATGAAAATTATATATTCAAAAATAGCAGATTTCTGGAACAACATGTCAGATTTTTTTTTTTATATTCAAAAAACGTTTTCTTTTTTTTTTTTTTGTTTTTGTCTTTTTTGTAACATGGAAGTAATTTGCAAAGGTCATGCAATTAAAAAATATATATATATTTTTATATTGCATAATTCCCATTGTTTAGCGCACTAATGGTCAACATTTTGAGCTCGGTATGGCAAAATTCATCAAAAAACAGCATAACTCAGGTGGCATGTCACTTTAAGAAAAATCCATAATTTTGTGATATTTGTAGCTCTAATAACAAAAAGTTATAATTTTAATATGTACTATAAACTAAAAATAAATAATTCTTTACCTAACCTGCTTAGTGATGTTTTTGTTGCTGAATTTTATTGGCTAAATCTTCAATTGAAGGTTGATATTTTGTACACTTCAAGCCCAAGCAAGCGCTACTAACTTCATCTGTCACTTGGTTTCTTTTATTGGTTTTGATATTATTTAAATCTGAGAATAAGGTTTCACAAAAGTATGTAAAAGGAAAAATTGTGAGTAAAGCCATCACTGATTTTTTTTTTCAATTTATGATCACATAGAAGTAAAAAAAATTTTCCTAAAATCTTAATAATTTTTTTAAAATAATTATATTTTCAGCATATTTTATCAAAATAATTTATAATATGTAAAAAAAAATATGAAAAAAACACTATAACATTCATTTTCATTTTGAATATCAAAATAAAGAACTTGACACCATGACATACATGGCAGCAAAAATGTCTTAGCATATCATCACTGATATGTAGGTTTTAGGCTAGCCATCACTGGTTTAGGGTATTAAAATTTTCATTTCTTTTTTTGGAGCTGTATTTGCTTATTATTATGCGTATTATATTCTCGATAATCAATTTAAAGTGATGTAATAAATTATCATTTTGTTCTCATACTTGTTTGCATAGCGACTACTTTAACCTCTGTTCATTTCCAGAATTGATAAATGTCAGTCCATGCCATTATACTGTTTCGACTAGTGATGCATAAGACAATAGAGACAAATTCATTATAGGTTGAAATATATATATTTGTATTATTTTTTTTAAGTATTTAATTTTGTGTGTTTTCATTATTAGGAATTTTTCTAATTATTTATATGTGTGTGTGTGTGACAGGAGGAAAAAAAAATATTTTGTTGCAAATTTAACCTTTTGTCATTTGTTAACAATATATATATATATATATCACATAACCACATCTAGTTATCTTTTGAGATTGTAGATTAATATGTATATTATCTGTGTATCAATGAAAATTTATTATTTGAGCTAAGTGTAAATTAGGAATGGACATAATTGGTGATATGAGTAGTCATAGATTGTTTGGATAAAGCTTGTAAGCTGCCCTCATAACTCCCATTCCTTAGAGTTAAAATTTTATTTTTCAAATAAAATTTTAACACTTCATGAGTGTAAATGTATGCATTTTAAATTGGGCATTTTATTTGTTTAGATATAAAGTTATGGAGTTTATCTTTATTATTTTTCTAACTTCTTGTTATCCACATTATTTTCTAATCCTTTTCTCTCTTTTTCTCTTAAAGAACATCAAATCAAGGATATATATATATATAGAGAGAGTTCTTTTCATATTCCTTTGATGACTTTATTATAATGTATCGCTTTTGGAGATGGCACATATGTTTATTCGACAGCCTTTATGCTCTTCTTATGAGACTTATTAGACTCTTGTGAGAACTATCTAAGTATAAGAACAACCATTATTCAGCATTGATTAACTCTTGGAATTGAGTTAGTTTTCAGGTATTCCAGTGATTGTTTTTAACCACTTACTAAGGCATACCCTCATCAAAGAATGCCAATAATGCTTTTCATCGATATATATACTTATACACATATATACACCCATTTATATATATTTTTAAAAAATCAAGCCAGATGTCACATGACCTAATTTAAACAAGCTATTACAAGTGTTATATAAAGAGCTCACAAATAAGCTCTTAACAAACTTAGCAGGATATCCCTAACCTAAACCAGTTTCTGCTACTGGCTTTCTCAGTGAAGTGCTAGGATATTCAAACATTAAAAGCTTTGCAGAATATCTATAACCACAGACCAGTTTTTTCTACTGGCTTCTTTAATAAGGTGTTGGCATATTCAAGCATTTATATAACTGATATATATATATCCCTTTTTTTGCTTATCTCAACTATCATTTCTACCTATCTTTCCATATATATACATGTGTAATGTGGCAATCATATAATCACTTTGATTGGCCAAAATAGGGTTTTAATATCCTGGCATTATAAGTGCCCCTGATCTCTCCCTTACCTCTACCCAGAATGCATTGGAACCCAGTTGTTTCATGATAATATAAGGCCTTTTGTATTGATGGTAAAATTTCTGTTATTTATTTTTTTGGGGTCTTCTCATATGAGGATTCTTTATAAAAACCTGATCTCATACTTTGAAGTTGTATGGATTATTCACATTTTTATTCCTCTGATGGCCCTATTCATGAGTTTCTCATAGGCTTTTATTCTATCCTTTTCCTATATTTATATATTAGAGTGTATAATAGTGGATTTATATTTTATAAGTAGTGTCAACATCTTATTGCATTATGGTGATGCTTAATTGGTTTATACCTAATACTTGTTTGGTTAGCTTTAAATTGTATTCCAGTAGCATGTAGGTGTCTTTCTTCATGTCCTGATTGACTTCAAACATTTTCCATTGACATCTACATTATTATCAATTATTTTACATGTATATACTTTTATTCTCTTATGAGAATAGCCTAGTGGATTCAATCATTGTTGAAGGTCCATTATCACGTTGATATCTTTAAATGGGCTTTTTAAAGCACTTCCATTAACACATTCAATGAATGCAAATTAACCTTCTTAAGTGTTGTATAACTTATGGAATTATGAACCTTTCTGTTTATTGCTTTGTGATAGTCTTCATCACTATATTCTCATGGTTTTCTATAATTTGACCATATTCGTGATTATGGAGGGGATTAAATTTCAAAATGTGTATTTAATGGGATCAAACCAATTGACCTCATTAGTGTCTGCATATTTGGCCTTTTTATTATGACAACCTTCTTTTATGATAGCCATTTTTATCAATGTTTTAATCTGATGGCTGTCATTTATTTCATCAATGTCATGTTTGAAGAATATCCTAACTTTGTTTTGATTGTAAATAGGGGCATGTTGGAATGATTTTAAAAATATATCCAGTTTTTTTTATCATTGTATCTTCAGTCAGGTATTCTAACAAGATGTCTTTATATTGTGGGGTCATCTTGACTCTCATAAGTTCATCATTTAGCTCATGGTTGATCTGAAAAGTATGAAGGCTTAATTTAACTTGACCTTCATGAGTACCATTTGAATGTATTTCTTTCAGTTCTTGAAGTTTATATTCATTCAGGTATTTTAACATGATGTCTTTATATCATGGGGTCATCTTGACTCTCATGAGTTCATCATTTAACTCACTGTTGATCTGAAAAATATGAAGGCTTAATTTCATGAGTATCATTTGAATGTATTTCTTTCAATTCTTGAGATTCACAATCTAAGTTAAATCCTACATTATTCACATGTAGATTTATTGAATAACTTGAGTTGTTTAGCTGATCTCATAAATTGAATTGTTTTCATGTTAATGTAATTAATGCATTTGTGCTCAGAAGACTTTCTGCTTCATACATATCTGCATTTCTTTCTAAGTTTTACGAATCAAGTTCAAATGCTTCATTAATGCCACAATGATCCTCTACATTATTATTCAGAGTCATCCAATCCATCTCAATCTGTTGTACTTCAATAACTTGCAATTTTGACATAGTTGGGATTCTATTATTATAGATCTTTGGTCTATGGCTTTATATTTCCTGCTGATTTGATTATCCATCTTGGTTGCATCTTTTAATACTTCCGTTGAAATTTCTTTGTCTAAGCTTTCCAGATTAATTTCAACTATTTCAACAATGCAGTAATGATTCTCTATGTCATTGCTTTTGTTGTATGACAGTTTGGTATTTATGACAGTTTTTTCTGTTATAGTCTTCTGAATTAATAGCAGTTTGCTTTAAATGTCATCATTACTTTCACATATATTTCATTTGGGATAAGTTTTGGATTCTTGGTATTGGTTATTTGCACTAATCTGCATTGTATCATTATTCACACTTATCTCAGTGAAGTTTATTTGTGGAGTTGGTATTGGAGTACTTGGGCTAGTCTGATCTATGCTTAGTATTGCCTCCCCCAAATTAAGGTTTATAGGACACTCTTCTATTTCTCTTTTGGAAATTTGAGACATTCAACCAACAAATAATTCAGGGATAATTGAGGTTTCAGTAATGAAAAAAATGTTTAGTACATTGATTAGATACAAAAATGACACCATTCAAATCTTTTCAGAAAATAATAGTTTGTTGTGGTTTATTTGAATGATGAATGATCATCTCATCTTCTCTTTCAATTGTAAGAGACCACTTTCCAATGTATAAATCTATTGAACCAGGTGAAGATAGAATAGATTGACTAGATGTACTTGGTTTAACCTGGTTATGCATATTACAGTCTTTCTAAAAAAATCATAATTATCAAAATAATCTTAAACATTTTTTGAATTACCATTAGAATACATTATAGCAAATTTTTCTCCTAAGAATATATTCTTAGCACCAATTCAGGATTCAACTGGGTGACCATACATCTTCTTTTGCTCAGGAAACATAAGCTTTATAACTGTTATTGTAATCAAGAGATGATGCAACATATCATATTTTAAAAAACTATTTAGAATCAAGATCATTGGAATAATTTTAACAATTGAATACAAGTTTATTAACAACAATAAAAAATGATATTAAGGTCATTAGAATGTGGCTATGCACATATACTTTTCAGATTTTGATTAAATTACAAAATTCAAGTTATTATATTGGGATTTGCAATACCTCCTAATGGGTTTTCATAAAGCACACATATATATTCATGTACAGATGTGCAGTATAATATAAAATGAATATATTTCAATTGAAATTTATTAAAATTTAAAAATGATTAAATTTTACATGTGTTTACTTGACACTCATTGATATATATGCACACAGACATGTAACATAATAATTTCTGAACATGTTTGACTTGCCATAAAATAAAAATACATGTACTAAGTTTAAATAATATATATATATATATATATATCAGTTCATAGACATGTGATATACTGTAAATGAATATATTTGAATTGACATTTAATAATATAAAAAGATTAATTTTTACATAATTGTGTCTACCTGAAATGCATTGATTTACTACAGACATAGATGTGCAGTATAATTTATTAACTTATTTGAATTCATCAAAATAATAAAATTATTAACATTTTCATAATTAATAGCATGTAAAATATGCATAAAATTTCACATATGCATGTGTATATAAAAAAAGTAATATGAATCAGTTATCAAATTTTCTCTTTACTGATGAGTTTTATTTTTTATTTTTTAAGAAACAAAGTCAATTTTTGACAGGTAATTGTTGATTGATTAATTATCAATGTCTTTAAATTTAAAATGCTCTTTTTTCAATAAATAATTTAAAATAATGTCATTTTCAATTATTAAAATATCTTTTCACAGTTATTTCCATGTTGAAAGTATATAAATTTTACTTATTTTCTAGAAAAAAAAAACAAATATAAAATCATCTATGAATTAAATCTTTATTTTTAGACATTTAACTTACATTAAAATCATTTACTTGTACTTTAAAATGTCATTTTAAGGAATTACTTAAAAAAACTTATAGGATGTGATAACATTTATCTGTGGTTCCTGCATATAGATAAAGCAGAATACATATAATTAATTCTTCATCAGCTGATGAATTCTATTGATTAGAGGCCAGTCTGGGATTCTCATCATCAAGAGAGGTATAATCAGGTAACTGTTGATCAGAAATGATCTCCCTTCTGTCTAGGATTGGACAGATCTCAAGCAAGCAAACTATCTTCTAGAACATCCGGACTATGAAATGTTTAAAGTTGACCTATTTTTTTCTCCATATGAATTCAAACTTCATCATAATGAACTAGTAGCCACTGCTGTATCCACTGTCCTACCTTCAAGTATTTTATGGTTGTTCTCTAACTGAAAAACCCCTAATGTAAAACTATGCTGGCCAACCACTGCAGCTGAAAACAATAAACTACTATTGCTTTTATATCCACCCTTTTTTATAGTAGGGTAAAAAAAATATATTAATTAAAAACTGTTTTTATCTTTTCAATCTTTTCAAATCACTTTAATTAAAAACTACTTTTGGAATTTGTTTTTAATTTTAAAATCAGAATACAGTATTAACTAGATCTTTTTAACTGCTTAATTTAATAATAAAATTCTATTTTAAATTCAAAATTATTTAATCTTTTACTATGATTATTCCAGGGAGATGTAGAAAATATCTACAAAATTTGTTTGTGCTTATTTCTACTTTTCATTTCAACTTTATGTATATTTGTGCACACACAACATGTTATTGGGTGCCATGTAAAACAACTGTCATAGTATATAACAATAAAAATGATTTCATATTCTAGAAGTCATTTATAATATATTGTGAAATTATACTTAATTTAAATTATCAATATTAACACTTTTTAAAATCAAACTTATAGCAGATAGATATAATCAAATATAATTAAAAGGATTTTTCTTATCTGCATATTGTAACATTCATTTTGTAATATTAAGCACTCATTGATTTGTTACTTTTGTTATATTTGTAAAATGAATACACTTTTGTACTAGCACATGTTATGAGTAGATTCGGTACTAGTTGATTAGCCACCGCACACCACTTGATGACTCTGTTGCTAGCCAAAAACTAATAGATATAATGTTACTAGACTGATTTACAAGTTTGTTATTATTTATTCAAAAACAAATAAATATAACACTTTCACCTGTTCGTTTGTTTTTTTTTTTTTTTGATAGGGATTTACATTTTTTTTTTTAAAACATTTTTTTAAAAAAAACAAACTGTATTTACTTTTTTTTCTGAAAATGTTAGTTTCTAAATTACATTTTAAAATTACATTAGACATGTCAGTGCATAGCGCTGGAATGTGTGAGGAGGGGAACCACTGTTTTTGATGATCTGAAGGATTGGCCAAAAGGTGCAATACTCTGATCAAACATTTTAAAATTACATTAGACATGTCAGCACGTAGCACTGGAATGTGCATGGAAAGAGACTGCTGTTTTTGATGATCTGAAGGATCAGCCAAATGATATAATACTCTGATCAAACATTTTTTAATTACATTATACATGGCAAAACATAGTGCATGAATGTGCAGGGAGAGGGACCAATGGTTTTGATGATCTGAAGAGGATCGGCCAAAACATGCGCTACTCTGATCAAACAAAAAATTATAAATATTAAAAACATTCCACAACTACATTTTAAAAACTATTTTAAAAAAATTTATGAAACAACATTATTTAATAAAATGTAAGAAATCCATTTAAAAATTACTGTCTAATCAAACCAAGCTTATGCTTTTAAAAACAATGCCAAACCACATCCATTTTAATAGTCTTATAGCTGTTCTTGTGCAAAATATGTTTTTTTGCATGATTTCTGTAAAATGCTGCTGGGACATACACTTTTGCAATTTGTTTCACCTTAAAAACATGTACAGAAGCATATTGGCAGGCTTTCAATTATTACTATCTAAAATTACATCAGGTTATGTAAAAAATTATTACTTCAAATGCACATGAAAACAGTTACGGCCACTTGAATTCTACACACTCTCACATCATACCATAGTGTCTGTGAAGTGTGTGCTATTTGCATAGTACCATGAAGCACAAAAATGGGTCATAATATTTGTGTGCAATGCCATCTAGGCCTGCTCAGCAGCTAATATGAACAGAACTGTTCTATAAACCATGTAAATGGTATATTTCTGTGCTTTTGTATGGAATCAGTGACATCAAGCATCATGGGCGGCTAATCGACTAGTATCATAGATTCTTTCATAAACGCATATATAACTTATAATATGTCTTATTAATTATTTTACCAAAATTATAATTTGTTTGCCTACAGTAAAAACATAGAGGAATGCATTTATTATTAGGAACAAAATAATAGTATGTGAAATCAGGCAATCATTATTGCAAACAGTATCTTTATAAAAGTACTTATTTAATATTTGTTTAATTTCTCTTAATTAATAAATATTTGCAACCAAAAAAAAGTATTAATTTATAAACTATTACATAATATACAAGCTTATTATCAGAACATTATTTATACAATTACAAGTGACTTTTTAGTTATTTTCAAATATAAATATTGATTATCAGCATTTATATATTTACTTTAAATTAATATCTTGTATTAGCATAATAATTTAAATCAGTATTATTTAATAAAAATGTATATATTTCACCTATTAATTATTTTTCCTTTATAAATAATAAGCACAAAATAAATAAAATAATAATTAAAATATTAATTTATATAATGTTGTTTTTTCATATGTCACTAGGTCATCAACGCTTGACAATTTATATAATGTTTTTTGCTAACTTTATATGTATGACTTGAATATTATATATATATAACAATAACCATAATACACATAATAACGCTTCAATTATATATATTAATGTGTGTATACATGTACATGTATCTTCTTATAATGATTTTCATATATCTCATTTTAATTGAAAGATATTACGTCATTTATTAGATTTTTATATAAAATGTTATAAACAAAGAAAATTTATTGTGTTATATAGTTTATTTCTGAATCTTTTTTTTTTTATACAGTTTGCATACAAATGAAAAGTGTAATTAATGATTCAGGAAAAATGAAAGCTTGGATACGGGAAATGTTTTTTTTATTCTGTAATATACTTTTTTTCTAATAAATAATTCAAAAGTACTTGTTTAAAGTTATATCTTAGAAAATTCAAAAGAAATCTGTGGTGATCAATTAATCCAATAAATTTGTTTTAGCTCATATATATTTACTTGTAGATGAACTAAGTTATTTATTTCAAATTAATTAGAAATTTTAAAAAACTGTTAAAGCAAACAATATCATTTTTTGATTTCAAAAATAAATTTAAAACTTATTTAATTAACTTTAATAAATTACATCACTATGCCTAAACTTCATAGCTATTAAGACTACAACAAGAACGTTTTTTTTTTTTAAACTACTTACTACATATCTATTTTTTTAATCAGCATAAAATGTTAGAATTGAATGATTTTCTGCGCATGATTATAAGCAGATTAAAAAAGAAAAGAATCTACTTTGATATTTTAAATATTTAAAATATTTATACGCATTCAGTAAAATAATAAATCCTTTTTGCATTTACCTCAATACATATTTTTAAACATAAAAAAGATTAGTACTGGAAAATAAAAAAATGTAAAAAATATTTTAATAATAACTATTATCATTAATATTATTTTTAAATATAAATGTATTTATCGCTATTCATATATATATATACATTTCAATATTTCATTTTATAATAATTATCTGTTTACATTTATAATTAATATTTATTTTTTCGACGAAAAAAAATACATTTAATGCTCCTACATATATGCATACATATATATTATTTACTTATCTACTTATCTATTCATCCATCTATACAACTACCTATCTATTTATTCATCCATCCATATAACGATATATGAATTTATCTATCCGTTTATCCGTCTATCCATCCATCTACCTACCTACCTATCTATCTATTAATTAAATTTTATTTAGTATAAAATCAAAAATTAATTTTTATTTCATATAAAATTAAAAAAAAAAATATATGAAATTAAAACAAGTCGAGTTTTAAAAAAAAAAAAAATTGAAGAAAAATTAGTTTTCTGTAATAACACGTATGCGTAAAAATGATCATAATAAAACTTCTTTATTTTGTGAATAACCTTAGAATATATATACTGTATATAATAGAATTTATAAGGCATTACCTGATTTTCAGACGAGACCAGGTAAGTACTTCATGACAAATAGCTCTTAGATTAAGATATATTGCATATATGTAAAAGTGCAATTTCTCATTTAAAACTTTAGAGTTAGATTTCTAGATAATGAATTGATTTGTAACAGAATATAGTTTTGAGATGAGATTTCATTATTTAATGAATACTTATAAAAATTGATATGAACGTTTGTGTTACTATATATTGTAACCTTTAGAAATGAAATAGAAGACGGGTGTGAAAAAGAGAGATAAGAAGAAAATACAATAAAGAAAAGAGATGATGATAAAGATAAAGGATGGAAATGAAATGAAAGTGGCTAATTGTAAACTAATAAAATAGAGAGAGAGAGAGAGAGATAAGAAGAAAATAGAATAAAGGAGAGAGAAAATGATAATGGAGGTAAAAATAATGGTAAGAATAAATGATGGAAAAGAAATGGGAAAAATAATAGAATTGGTATATATAATAGAGAGAGAAAAGAAATGAGATGATGGGAAAGATATGAAAGAGACTCTTAACAAGTGTTTTACATGTCTGAGATGATAGAAGGATATGATAGAGATATATAAGAAGAAGATGGAATAAAGGAGAGAGAGAAATGAAATGAGATGATAGAAGAAATGACATGAATAAGACCTATGAAATAAAGGAGAGAGAGAAATGAATTGGAGATAATTTCAAGATAT
>JAQFVV010014974.1:0-22880 GCA_028023455.1 Epiperipatus broadwayi | reverse complement strand
TTTATATATATATATATATATATTGTACCCTTACTTCTCGATGTATAATATAGTTTGAAATACGACTAACTCAATTAAATTATTATGCTTAATTAAAATTTGCATATCTATCTTTAATATACTTTTAAATTATCATATTCTAATTAAATTTATTATCAATTATCAAAATCAATATAGTTTCTATATTATGTATTAATTAAATAAGTATTTATTAAAATCATGAGACTGTGAAGTAAAGTTACAAAGTAATAAGTAGATTTACATTGAGTCAATATCTCCCAAGACATTGTCTCAATGGCATAAGAATACTATTACCTCCTTATTATCCTATTACTACATCTACAGCATTCTTATGGCTTTTAAATAAAATAAATGATCTTTAATAATAATAAAGAAAATAAATCTCAGCTTTTAATTTAAATATAATTAAATAATCTCAGGCTCTTCTAATTATCTTAAAGTAATAATAACCCATGTAAATAAGTATGATAAGGGATTTTATATCAAACCTAAATACACCTAACTTATTCTAATAATAATATACAATACTAGTCTTAGAGTATAACTTAATTTTATCTATTTTTGTTATATCATCAATTATTAAATAAATAATCATATGTATATCCTTTATTTTCATATAGTATCTTTATTTTAGAATAAACCAAAATCTTATAATTCAATAATCTGTGGCAATAAATAATATTGTACTCTTATAATGTGCATTACAATTACCCTATGACCATAATAATATTATATGTTAATGTCAATCAATTCTTATAAAAATGATATCAAGAAAATATTGTGTTTATTTTTAAATAATAATAATAAATTCATATTGTGCAAATATTATGTTTGTTCAAATTATCTGTTGTCAAATGCTGTGGTGTAAAATAATGAACTCGACACACTTTTAAAAACAAATTAAACAAATTTATTTACATTAACTTCAACTAAGAATTTATTTACAATATTTACAGTTCAAAATTATGAAAACAAAGAAAATAAAAATAAGAAAATAATAATACAATATGTTTACACTGTTATTAACTCATACTCCTAATAAGTAATTATACATCCTTTAAAATGCTGTATTAATAACATTGAAGTATGTTTTCAAAACTTAGACTTTAAATAAATATCAGTGAACTTCAATTATTACACAGAAAAATTTATGTAAATAATATTTATGTAGCATATGTAAACAATTAAACTTTACTAATTAAATTGCTACATCACTTAAGTATTACTGTTACTTATTTCATCATGTACTAGTATGTGTTCACTTTACTATTAGCATTACTCTAATAGCATAATATAGAAACTAATGTATCTTTATAATGTAATAACAAATAATTGATTATAATTTTATATTTCAGTTAATGCAATTCATGCTACATGTTTTATCAAATATGCATTACATATATGTACTGTTAAATAATAATATTAAAATAATTCATTAATTTCAAATTCATAAAGTATTATATTAGATAAATTCTATGATTCTTTTCTATGTAAAATTATTACTTTACTTTATGTGTTATTCTACTCCTTTTTAATAACTTTCTTTCTACAAAATATCCTCTAAAAACTCATTTAAACTTTCCGGAAAAACAATCATCAACTTTAAATAAATACTAATTATCCAAAACTGTTTATACTTCATCATCTATATTCGGTAAATCTTTAATTTAAATATAAACTTCTACATAAAACTTAACTTAATTTATCCAATAAAATAAAAAATAAAATATAGACTTTGAGATCTCTTCCTCACTTGAAATAAAAATAATTACTTGTATGAATAATAAATATAATTCTAATACTCCAACATAATAATAATAAAAATAAAAATCAAAATTTATTTACGAAAGAATCATATAATTATTTCTAAGCTTCTTATGTAATGTTGTATCATATTTATATCATAAATTCAAATTATGCATATTTAAATAAAACTGTTACTGCCAATATAATGTGTGTGTATTTTTAAAATATTTATACATTCATCCAACAATAACATCTCATTTGGTTGATCTAAAGAAAAACATGTCAAATATATTAAAATTATTATAATTATACAATTTTTACCATAAATAAGATTTAATGTACAGTCCATCTTCCAATATTCTTCGGAACTACAGCTTCATAGAATAAATCACATTTACACTCACAATCATTCTTTAACATATTACGTTTTATATTAATTATAAGATAAACTTATGCAATTAATTATTATATTACTTTAGTTATTATTTTAAGAAATGTACCTATCTTATTTTTAATAAATCAATAATATTTAAATTTTATGTTAGATAAATAAACAGAATTCATATTACGTAACTCCAGCGATGTCTTCCTTTTTTACTATAATAGTTCTTTAATCCTAGGTACACATTCACTAAAACACCATTTCCGTTTTCCGGTCTATCACGTGGTTTTTTAAAAAGTTTATAAAATGATAACGTTCTTTTAAAAATAAAATAAAAGTTCCCCACAAGAAAATAAAATAAAATTAAAATAGTTTATAGGCTCCGGATCCAGTTCCTTAACGAAAATTATTTAAAGTTATTATTTCTAAATTAGTCTATAGTTTATGAAAAATTATCATTTAATTATTTTAATTGACTTGGACGTCCACATATTACTTGCGCATTTCTTAACAAAATATCCAGGTAAGAATAAACTTCTTCATCTAAAACAACCAGCGTTTAAATTATTTCAATATAATAATTTCTATTATATTAAGACTTTTAATTAATTATATTTTCAATTTATTTGCCTTTTAAAATTGTCAACATTCAGTCTTTTAAACATAAAGACTTAACAAGGCAAGTATTTATAAAACTACTTTTATTTCTAATATCTTTACTTAAGATATATATTTAAATTTGTAGCTTACAAAAATACTTTCTTCATAAAGAAGTATTTTATTCTTTAAAATATCTATTTTTTAATAATCAATAGCAATTAGCTTTTAAAATTATATACTGTCCAAAATACTACTTTTCTCCATCTCGTAACTTTCCGAACTAATCCAGCGTTTGTCATATTTCTAGTATAAAGTTTCCGATATATTCTCACTATATATGATGTTCCCATGACTATTTGCTTGTAAATTGAGCTTCAATATAGAGACGATTGATAAGGAAAAAATTAAATTAACACTGCATGTCTATCATTTAAACTTTTATAAATTATTTACAATGACACTCTTATAATTTTAAAATTGATTTTGAGAGCGTCTATCAAATTTACTTTGCTATTTTAAATAACACAATTAACTTGAAAATTCAATCACAGAGTCCTCTCCTAACAATTGAACTAAGCTTTTATACCGGAAGAAACTTCCCATTTGATTGGTACATTTAAACAATCAACTTGCTGGCTTATTTACATATTTACCAACAACACAAAATTAAAAATAAATAATGACTTATTTAATATTTAATATTTATTACATTATTAAATTTTTTAAAATAATCCTTATCGTTTATTTAAATCCACTAAACATTTTTAAAAATATTCTTATTTACTTGATTTTAATTTTAACTTTTATAAGATTATTTTAAAATAAACTAAGTCTTTTTTATACGTTATATTTTTTAAAGCAATACTTTTAAAAATCAGATTTAATATTCTACATTGATTTATCTTTATTTTATCTCGTGATAGCTCACGTATTATTTATAAATTTTATAACATGATTTTTAAAATAGTTATGCAACTTTATTAGATAACTTCCAAGCATGTGTGTGCGTATCTAACTAACATCTGTTTTTTACAACAAAAGAAACGCTTCTCATAATCTAAAAATAACTAACAATTGCATTTTTAAAATAAATATTTTTTAAAAATAAATAAGATAATATAACAGATTTTAAATTAATAATTCGATATTATTGAAATCAAATATTAATCTTCTATTTAAGTATTTATAATAATTTAAAAATATTTATATTCTTTTATAACATTATTTTATCAACAATAAATATATGCATTTAATTTTAACTTGTCTTTTAAACACTTTTAGTTTTAAATACCTACTTATTAAATATATTAATGCAATATTAACTATGGCCAGTTTTTCCAACCATATATTATAATAATCATCATTAAAATGTCTCTCTCAATTTCAGCACAATTTCACATATCAAATACTCATAGATTGCTTTAATTAAACCTTTTGAAATAGTACCATAAGCAAAATTAACATCACATATTCCAATATATCTTAAATTTAAAATTTTTAACAGATTAGCACAAAAATTAGATGGTGACCCATACAAAAGGGCACAATATATATAAAAATATTAACCATCAAAGTCCTTAATTTTATTTTGATCATTATCAAAAGAATAGGATAGCCCAAGTATTAGGAAGATATAACAGTAAAAAAAAAATTCAACCCTTCATGAAATCCAACTATAAATGCAATTAAACTATAAGAATATACTAAAATAGTTGTAAGTGTTTAAAATTTTAACTTAAATTAAAATTTTAAATTTCCCAAGGGAAGGGGAAATATAATAGTAACTTACAGTTGTTATTATTGGTCTAACATGTTTTATCTCTTAGGAAATTATTTATAAATATAATTTTTTATTTGACTATTTTATTATGTATACATATATATATATATATATATATATATATATATATTTATATTTATATATATATATATATATATATATATATATATATATATATATATATATATATATATTATTTATATATACATTTGAGTTTTAAATAATACATACCTTAAGCTTTTGAGTAAAATGCCAGATTTGAAGTTAAGAATAAATACTTATATATTTTTTAATTTTATTATTAAATCTTAATGTCAACGAAACAATTGATAGTTGAGTTAAGCATGAACTTGTAATAACACACGAGCAGATGGATTCGTTCTTTTGTTTTTAAGGAGAAGAAAAGAAAATCATTTCTCTTTAAATAACTTTTCTTTTATCAATACTACCATTCAACGATTGGAATTTAAATATTAACTTCTCCAAATTAAAATAATCTGTGGATTAAAAGTCTGCAAGGAAAATATTTTAATTTTCTATTAAGTCTTAAAGAAATAGCAACATAAAAGAAAAGAACGTCTGTTTAAGTTTTTTGGAAACTATATTGTTTTAATACTTCCGTGATTCTTCATATATATATATATATATAAATTTAAGATAATTATATATATATAGGATAAAACAATGTGTTTTGAGTAAAACAGCTTTGTATCATAAAGGTTTCGAAACCAACCTTGCATGCTATTTTAAAATATTTTGAAATATTGGATATTTAGAACGTCTAATGATAATAGAAAAATGAAGATTAAGAACATCTACATTGGAATAATATTTATTTTATTTCACATTAATCAAATCATTGGATATTATTAACAGTTTATCATTTAAGGATAAATAAAATCATCATTATACCAATGGATTAATAATATACTTCGTAAAAGATCTTCATTAGGATGATGAACTATAGACTTCAATATCTACTCTCAACTCTATTATAAATAAGTTTTCTTTATTATTTATTTATATATATATATATATATTATAATAATGCTTATATTATTTTAATATGTTTATTATTATTATTATCTTTATTTCAAATTTGGCATCGCATCATTATATCTTAATAGGAAAATTATATTTATTAATAAATATAATTAATTGAAAGCTTGACATAATTCATCAAATTAGATGAGGGATATAAAGGATAGTTATTATTTGACAGATATCTTAAACAAGATTATATTGTATTTACTACGTAATATTGTAAAAGTTTAATGTACTTTATTTATCAAAAATACATATAATATATAAGCTATACAATTGCAAGTAGTACTTATATATTGGTAATTATGAAACATATAAATAAGAACGGTAAATAAATTAATAAGTTTCATAAATTATTAATTTTTGAACCCAGATATTGTTTATATATCTGTTAATTTAAACTATTTTCTTTAATTTTTGAAAATTTATTATAGTATTGAGTTTTATCATAGGGTATTAAAATAAAAATATTATTTATTAATATTTTTAAAATGATAAAATTCATCCGTATTTGTTTATTAATATTTTATTATCTATTATATTATATTTTTTATTATTTATTAAATATTAATTTATTAACCTGATCTCTTTGTCTAATCATTATTGAATTATATTATATATATGCTAGTATTATAAATATCATATGAATATCAATTGTAATTAATGCTTATATAAAGGCATATAAATAATAACTTGTTTTGGATTTTCCCTGAAGAGAGCTAATTGCAAATTCTCCATGAGCTTGAATATCATGGCATAATGGTGACTGAAAGAGGGATGAAAGATGGATGAACTAGTCTAAATTATATTTAAACTTATTAAAGATTATTGAGCTAGCATAAAAAAGATAGATATAATCATGGACTTAATATTTCATTGATTCATTTCTAGCATTCTACCTGAAGACCCAAAGTCTGATTGTAGTGAAATGCATATTCTCTTTCTAGGGAATTTAATCATCCCCATATATACAACTTAAAATTTAAATATAATCCATTTTGTTATATTTGGTGAACCTAACTATGAAGCATTAAGTTAATGATTTCCAAGCATCAAATATAATCGATTCTATTATATTTGGTATATCAACTGGGATGATTGAATTCCATTCCGTTATATTTGGTGCCTCAACTAAGGCTATCAAATAGGTCATCCCATTATAGTATATAATGTGCTCTAAGCATAAGTGTTACACTTATTCTTTTAAAACACTTATTGATTGAATGACTGCAAGTAAATTTAATCTAATAGAGAATGTATAAAGATTAATTTTCTTCCACACGATTACTTATATACAAATATATTAATTTCAAATTAAGTAAAATAATATACAAATATAAAAAATAAAGTTGACAACATTTTATTATAAAACAAAATAAAAACTATTATGTATATAAATAAGAAGATAAGTATTAAAAATTTTATTTGATAACTACAATAATTTTGAAAATATAACAAACATGATGTAACTGTATATACAACAGAGTGTACAAAAGCTTGTTCATTAACTTTTATTTAATTTATTGTAAAAATAAATAGCAACTGTAGTTTCAAAAACATAAGAGAACTATAAATTTAAAAAAAAACAAAAACATAAATCAATGATTTAAAATTAAATTCTTAGGTTTAAATTCTGATATGAGAAGGAAAGAAAGATATTTATACAATCTATAATAACTTTTAAAGATGAAATTTTGAAATATATGAAAAAATATAAATAAGTCTGCAGGAAAGATAATTAAAAAAGTACTCTAAAATCTTTTTCTTTCATCTTCAAAAAACAAACAAATAGTTTTTATGATTGCTAATATTCTGTTGAATGACAATTAATTATTCATAGACTACATGTACTAACATTTGTTACTAAAAGAAAGCAGTAATTGAGATATATCTCTATAATATTAGCTATTTCATAAGATATTTATTGGAAAAATAGCCTGAACTTGTTGGTTTAAGCATGATGATAATGATGATGATAGTGATGATGATGATGACGACGATAACGATTATGATGATGATGATAATAATAATAATAATAATAATAATAATAATAATAATAATAATAATAATAATAATAATAATAATAATAATAATAATCATCATCATCTTGAGAAATGGTGATGTGCTAGTATGGTTAATATAAACAAAGATTTATTTATTAATATGAATTTAATAATCTAGTAATTTCAGAATAATTTATTTTTGTAAATAGAAATTAAGAATAAAAATGAAGACCAAATTATTGTGTTTATAATGTTCCTGATTAATATAGTATACAAAGATTTATAATTATTTTTTGTGAAGAAAGTGATAAATCTAATTATGACTGTGTAAAATGTATTGTAAACAAAAGTATTTATAAGAAAAATGTTAGGTGGATTGATAGATAGACTTTTGGAGTGTATGCCAAGATATTTTATTGCGGTTGGAACTTAATATTTTATTGTCAATTGGAAACTGGAAAAAATTATAGGGAAGAGAAGAGTAAAAAAAGATTAATACATCAAACATGTTCTATGTTGACGATTTATTTTTATAAATGAAAAGAATGTATTCTTAAAAATAATTAAAATAAATGAAGAAGATAAAGTTATGTATATTTGTTTAATAAACTAATTGAGTAATAAGAATATGTACACAGTATAGTTTGTATTCAGAAAAAGGGCCTCCAGTCTAATTAAATTATGAGAAAAAATACTATAAACAAAAATAATTGAATGTTGTATTGTTAAAATAACTCTAGAATTTTAATCACAATACTGAGTCGAATGCTAATGAAATTTCTAAATGAACTATAGTTAGAACTGACTCCTAGTTTGGAATAGATTTATTGGACTATCATGTAAATAACTTATTGTAAATAAATAATAGCAGAAGTAAAGAAATATGCATGAAAAATTAAAAATGAAAAAAAAAAAAATGAAAGCATGATTGTTTGAATTTTTGGGAAAATATTTTATTAATTTGATGAGAGAAAACATTATTGTACATCTTAAATTATTGAGAAAATTATGGTTTGATAATGTTGACTAATTGTATTTATTAGGGTAAAAATCATTTAATATATATGAAACAATAAAGATAGTGAAATGGCTAAGATGACTTAGTATAAATTTGACAATGGCATATATGTCTAGAAATATCCTGTATGGTATGGACTTAAACTTTAAAAAATGTTTTTAATATTATATCCACTATTATCAAATGGGACAATTCTAAGCAAGCATGTGATGGTAATGTACACTTTTATGTGAAGGAAAACAAATGACATAGTTTATAATGAAAGTTTTGAAATTTTGAGAATTAAAAAAGTACAAGCATTTTAAGTTTCTAATTATGGTAAAATGAATATAATCTTTGAATGAATTAAGTTAATTATTTTTTTGTTTATATCTCTGTTTAAAGAGATAGCCAAATAAATAGATAAAACAGCAATGTAGGTCATCTTTATTTGAAAGTCAAAAAAAATCAAATCTTTTAGAAGATTACTTGGAATTTTATTTTTTTAGATATCAACATAATCTTTAATTCCCAAAGAGGTGAAACATGATCATATGAAGGATTTCATTATTCTTTTCATATTTAATGATTATGGGACATATGATGAACAAATATTTGCCCAATCTGATTTATTTAGTACATTAGAAAGTGGCAATGCTGATGGTAACCTTCCATATGTTTCTTTACAGTTTTGCATATAATTACTATATATAAAAATATGACATTATCTACCTTGTAATTAGCATTTCCAATCTCTTATAGTATTAAGTTCTAATATAGAAGAGCCTTTTGTGCAATATGGTGGATTACATTCTGGTAGCACCATATTTCAAATGCATTCAAAAATCTTTCATCAGATTTTGTTTTCAATGTTAGCATAAGTAGGAAATAGAAAAATAAAAACAATTGACCTATTTTTATTTGCTGGTTTTTAAAATATTTCTATTTTTAAATATATTTTAAATAGTTTATCATTTCTATTCTTGCTCTAGCAATTACTTTACATATTTCCTGATCACATTGATGATGTAGACTGAACTGAAATTTATGCATTAAAATTCATCTATCAACATTTTGTTTTGAAAAAACATACTGTCTGCTTTACTCTGATAATTTTTCAATGCTATCTTGTATTACATTCAAATATCAGCCTTTCAAGCTAATCGTGTATGCGCTTTTTGCGAGTGTTAATAATAAATGAATACTTTTCCTTCCAATACAAGATATAGTATTTATGCAGGAATAAGCTTGAAAGGCTGATATTTGAATGTAATACAGTTGTAGGCATAACACTATATAAAAATAAATGCTTATTTACAATGCTATCTTGGTAACTTCTCATCATAATCCAATACAAATATACCATCAGCATATCTAGAATATTTCATGTTTCTTTTATCTATTGGTATTCTGCTGCTCCAATCTTCAAGAACAGTGTGCTTAGGTATTTAAAAGAATGGCTCTAATATTCTGTTGTTAAGATTTTGCATATTTTGATGCTCATCACAGAAGATTAATAATTATTTTGGATAAGCTGTATCAGATGCAAAGATTTGTCCTAGACCAATAGTTCTACCATAGTGTTTATCATTTTATTTTAGCAAAAAAATTTCAATCCTCAAAACACATACACATTTTAATATTATGATTCTTAGATATTTCAGACATCTGTCAAATATTTAATATGTATTGACTTTTATTTTTTCCAAGGATGAATTTTGAAAGCTTATCAATTATTTGAGGGAAAAATGAATGACTTTTACATTCATTAAGTATGTTGAGTATTATTTTACTTGATTTGAAATTACAACTATTATTCTGTAGATTTTACATTTTCATAAGTAGATTTTCTTATAAAATGGAAAAACAAATGATTGAGTAAAATCATTATCATAGACATTTTTTGATTCTACAAATACTTCTAAGTTCATTGCTGATATCATTTTCATCTGGAACAACATTTTTTATTACTTCAGCTATTATTTCATCTACATCAGAAATTGTTTTGCACCACTTTAATTATTGTTTATCTAAAAATATCTAATTCTAGATTATTTTCTTAAATTTGTCATTATGGCATTTACTAAATGAAATAGCAGCAGCATACTTTTTATCCCTTATTTATTTTAGTTGTGTTTGTTAAAATGTTTTCTTAAAATGTTTCAATTATTTGTATTTAAGAATATATTTTAAAGTTTTTAGCTTTTAAAACTTGCAAAGAAGTACAGTATTTTATTACAAAATTAGGTCGACACTCTAATTATTGAAATATTTTCATTCAGTATGCATTATATCTTTCTGGCTAATCTGCATAATTTTCTAATTAAATTATCCAATTCTTTTAGTTTAACAGCCTGCATTGGCCTATAGAAAACTATTTTTGCCTATCACCAAACAAATCAAGTGTCACATTAGACATCCGGTGTTTATTTTTGAGACATTATTTTCTGTTATGATCTGACTTGCTTTTGAAATCTTTTTTTTTTTTTACAACTTTGATATTTATTAAACCGCATTCATTATTGAAGGGAAATAAAAATGTCTGATGTTTCTATTGATTTAATTAATTGTTGTATGTTTATTTCATTAATCTGTCTAAAGAATTCAGTGATTAGAGGCACCTTATGCTCCAAGTATATTGTTGGTTATTAATGATGATTGGTCAAGATCTGTTTTGAGTTACATTTTATAATTATTATTGAGCTATACAAGTGAAGAAATAATGGAAATGGTGTTCAAATTTAATATTTTCACTGTTATGTTCATTTCAATATTCAATTGTTTCCCTTGACAATTTCTTATTTCCCAAATGATTTTTTAAATGTCCATATGTCCTTACATTTCACACTTTTCCACTTATATCTCAACTAATTAGTAAAATAATTTTTTGTCATACTGATCTTAAGTAAGTCACAAAAAAGAAAACATACAAATTTTTAAAGTGAAATAAATTTATTCTATTTCTTCAATGTTAGAATCTTTTATATTATATGTTATAATGTATATCTCAATTATATAGAGTCTGCTTGCTTTCGTTAATAATGAAACAGTTGATATTCAATAATTTACTGAACTCTTGATCTAACTATCAAAATAGTTTTATCCATTTAAAAGCCTATCAGAAGAATAGATCATATGATTAATTGTCATAAAATTGCCTTTTCTTCCAAAAGATTTCTGTTATTTAATAGTGTTAACTTTCTTGTTTAAAATATACATTTTATGCACCAAATGTTGATTGACATTTTAGTTATAAATGGTTTTTATAATGTATGTGACTAATTTTATACTAGCTAACCTGGACTCAGATTAATGCTAATCACTACTTAGACTCTTTGGCTTATTTAATAGTCTGTTTTTTTTAAAAATCAAACATACTATAAGAAAAATATTTGGATAGTTGTTCTTAACTAACATTTTTTATATGATTTATTTCATCTTTGAACTTTGATTTATCTGAAAGTTAATAGCTTTACTGAAAACACTTTTTGCAACAAAAAAATTTAAAATAAATAATGATGTGATGAAAATTTTATATATCTGTCAGTGTGTGTAGATTGTCTGAAAATTGAAACAGATAATATATTCTTATTCTTGGTGAGAAGTACTTAAAAAAAGCAAATTTTTCATTAGTTGCTGTTTCCATTGGAAATTTAATATTAGAATGCATATTGTTTGTATGTGTAAAAAATCATGTAAGTTAGCTTTATCATGTAACCAGATGATAAATGTATCATCTATGTATCTGAGCCAAATAAGAGTTTTAAAAGTGCTGACTCTAATTCACAAGTTTCTATATTTAATTATTTTTTATATACACAATATATATATATATATATAAGAAAGAATAGCTTATACAATTTGAAGTTTCTAGAAGCATTGTAAAAGCATATCTATTATTTTCTATAATCCCTTGGGACTATTTTAGAATTAAATGTTATATTATGAGAGTGTTACATGTATTTGAATGAATACATGTATTTGTTTAGGTCTTATATTAAGATGGACAACAGTGAGCTATAATCTTCAATTCATGTAAGCTCACTGATCAAGTCAGAAGTTGAATACAAAAAGTAAATAGTATCAAAAATCATTGCCAATTTGGCTATTTCTAGTTTAAAAAATCTTTTTCAATCAAGAAAATATTTAAATTAGAATTGATTAACATTAAATAAAATCATGGAAAAAAATTGGGAATTTAAAAGTAAAAGTGAATAGATTACTAATTTAAAAAATGAAAATGTAATTTACTACAAAAGAATAAACATTGAAATCATAAGAGATATTAAATGTATTATAAAAAGATGAAATGCAATACAAAGTAAAAAGAGTAGTTCTTGAAATTAATATAATTATAACAAAAGTCAGTAATACGAATTTATACAGCAATAAGCATTTATTTTGACAAAATATATCATTTTCATATAAATACCCAGAAAGCTTTTAAACAGATTAAATACTTGAAAATTGTCAAGTGAAATTTTGTTGGTAAATTTGGAAAAAAATTGAAACATAAAAAGCTAGGTGAAAAACTTGAGTAGAGATGAAAAACTAAACCAACTTTAAATTCTGCATAAGCATGATAAACTTTTTTAAATAAATGTAAAAATGAAATGGACATGAAATCATTCATTTGAAAACAAAGAAGAATTGTATTTATATTGTGTTAAGCAAAAATATGCATTTGAATGTATAAGATGTTTGGTTTATTGCATATAGAATATGATAATCAATTAGTGAATTGTAATGTAAATATTAACCCTGGTTTTTTGGTCAGAAGACAAAGCTTGTATGAAAAGTCAAGAAATTCAATTTTACCTAAATATTTTTTTCAGTCATTAAAATTCATATATTTTAATTCTCCCAAAATTCTAAAGATGTTGGGATAATCAAAAATGTGGCTATTTGAAAATCATTTAAGTTCTGCATTGATGACCATCTGTTGTTTCTTCGAAGTCTCAAATTTTGCAATAATATTTTTAAGAAAATATTTCAAATAACTGAAAATTTAGATTATTTTTTTTTGCAAAATTTATCAGGATTTATTATTATTTCTACACAATAATTGTATAAAAATTTATTAAAAATCAATAGTATACATTATTATGTATTTATTTTGTGCAATAACATATTATATATATCCAATAAAAAAAAGAAGGAACTATTACTAAAATAAAAGATGATATCATGAAATGGGTAGAAGAGTTCTATCAAAAATTACATAGTAATAAAGAATAAGTGCCTTTTACAACTGTTATGTCTTCTGAATTACCCAGGATTTTTAAAAAAAGAAGTGATATGTGCAATTAAATTTATGAAGAAGTGAAAAGTGCTAGGTAAAAACAGAATTATAATTGATATTTTAAAAGAATCAGGTAAAGAAATAGAAAATTATTCAATGATTAAAGCATTGAATTATCAAAGTATAGACAATGAATATTGTCATAGTCTGATGAATATTTATAAAAATGCAACAGTAACAATTATATTATATTATAATATTAGGAAGGTTTACATTGAAAAGTGTGTAAGCCAGGATGACTCTATATCTCCAAAATGTTTTACAGCAGTGTTGCAAGAAGTATTTTGTGAATTAAAATGGGAAGCTAAAGGAATAAAAGTAAATGGAGATTATTTAAGACATTTAGATTTTGCAAATGATGTAACTGGTTTTGCAAATAATGCTTCATAGCTTCAGAAAATGCTCCAAAAGTTATCAGATGAAAGTAAGAAAGTAGGACTAAAGATAATTGTTAACAAGGCTAAAGCAATGTTCATTGGATTGCGTCAACAGATGAAAATGAAGACTGATAATGATGAATTAGAAGTTAACAACAACAAATATCTTGGACAGATTATTACTACAGATGGAGCATAATGGATGAAATTAATTATAGAATTAAACACAGATTGCTTTTGTAGAAATAACTTAATATTAAAAGAAAATATGCCTAAGTGTTTGTAAAGAAACGTTTTTAATAAATGTGCTTTACCAGTTTTTACTTAGAGATCTGAGACTTAGACACTTAATAGATGGACAATAGAGAGACTTCATACTAATGAAATAAGTATGGTGGGATATGTGTTAGGAGTAACAAGAAGAGATCAAAGATGCTATATATGAGTAAGAGAAAAGCAGGGTATTATTGACATCATTGAAAGGATTAAAAAATTAAAGACTGGGCATATTGCTAAAAAAGATAATAATAAATGGACAATTGTAATATTAAACCTGATTCCAAATGATTGTAAAAGATCCAGAAAGAGATAACATGTGAAATAAATGGATGAAATAAGTAAATGTGTAGAAGTAATGTGGAGAAGAGAAGCTAGAGATTGCAGAAGATAGATTGAAATTGGAGAAATCTTTATCCTATAGTGAACTAATACTATTTGAAAAAGATGGTGATTTATTTTGATCTTATAATTTATTTTAAAAAAATTATTGGGATGGTGGTTACAAGCTGTTTGCTAACACATCATTAGACACATTCTGTTACAATTTATTGCAATATTGTAAAAATTATTTATAAAAATTAGATTTTAAAGCATAATTTGATAGATTTATCAGATATTGATATATATTCATCCATATTTTAAATACAAATGTCAAATAATAGAGATTGTATTTGTTTTCTGAAATCAATATGATCCTCCAAATTACTAAATGATGAAACAGTGCTTGGTTTTGATAATGTTGTAATTATTTCTATCTTTGCAAAACTTAAATATATTTTTTCAAAATTTATTTCATTTCTAAACAAAAATGACTATCAAATTAAGTCAAAATTATTACATTCTAATAAATAATAATGGTTTAATATGAAAATTAAAGTTAAAAAGCATAAAGAAAGTGAAAACAAAAAAAACTATCACATTACAAGAAGGATAAGAATAAGCTACAGAGTCAGTACCTATTAATAAAAATAATTTTAAAAGTTGGCATTTCTAAAATTATGGATAAATGTATTAAAATTAAAAAAATAAATATTTATAAAATGGTTCAAACTTGAAAAATTTAATTATAAAGTAACAGACACTGTATAAAGTGTAACTAACAAAAAACCAACAATAATCAACAATTTGATAATAAATTTTTAACTAAGGCATGAGAATTTATGCAAAACAATAAAAAATTAAAAATATTTTTCTATAACTATTAAATATTAAAATATTAGAACAAAAAGTAGAAATAACAAAATATATGTGAAATGACAAGATAAAGTAGAAATTTCAAAGAATACAATTTTCAAAGGTATTAAGAATATTCCTGCTAAAAAAAAGTTAATTTTAATACGATAAAAAAAATGTAAGATATAAAATATATGGAAATTCTATAAAAAAAATAAATAATCAATGTATTTCCATTATTTTAAACAAGATGTGAAACATGCAATTAATACTATGACAAATAGAAACTATAGAAAATAATGTACTTCATATATATTTAACAAACTGGATAAAGAAATAGATAAATTGCTGCCAAAGCTTTACATCGAATCTCTCTATTATAAAGGTATAATAAATGCTAAAACAATAATGATATTGATGATAAATATATAAAACATATTAGAAATCACAGACTTAGCAGACTTTTTTCACTTCTAAATAAAAATTATTTAAAATTATTATTCAAACTATCTATAGATGATGTTACATTCAAGCTAATTAAAAAACGTAAGTAATCAGATACTGTTTTTAAAAAATGAAATATTAAAAAAGAACAAAGAATGGGTTACTTTTTGTAGATACTGAAAACGCATTATATTATAGAAATATTTAATGTTATCAAAGTGCAATAAAAGATCATGATTAAAATGATTGTTAATAGTGGCAAATAATATTATAATGGTTTCACATCTTTTATAGTAGTTTGACAGACAGTAGAATGAGAAATAGAAAATAAAAATATTGTTTTGAATAGTCTAGAATTGTTAATGATATGGTTGATTTTGAAAATTCTACTTTTGTTTGAATAAAATTTTGGGAACTTTCTGAGACAAAGAAAAAAGTATTGATAAGAATAAATATTATAAAAGCACATATTACATTCAATGGGTTTTCAAAAAGAAAATCATTTATTAATATGTAAGAAAATATAATTAATAAAATTTATTATCTTTGCTGGAGCAATTTGGAAGAAATAATTTTATATTGAAAAGAAATATTTTTTCTAGAGAAAAAGGTTTTGATAAAGTTATTTTGTCACAACTTTTAATAGGAGTGAAATTTGGATACTTAATATAAATGGGCAATACACAGGAAAGTTAATAAATGAATAAACCTAATATATACAGACAAATAAAATAGTCAAATATATATAAATCACTGAAAGAGTTGATTAAAAACTGAAACTGAAATGAGTATGTTTCTTTATTTCCAGATCTTGTAACAAAGGCCTTAAAAAGAGTACATTTGAATGAATGGATTAGATGAGGAAGTTTTCAGAAATTACGTTGACAAAAAAAGGTTGTGATCGAAAAAACTGAATTAGATAGAGCTTTTAATCCTGCAATATATTGATAATGGTGGAAATGTTAATGATATATTTGATGTTGGTCACGGACAATTATGTATATATTCATGTAAATCATATGTATATATTCACACATACATTACTAACACACACACACAATTTTAGCTAGGTGAGTGTTCTGATTTAATAGTTCGATTGAAATTAATCGTTTCCGTAGAATAAAGTACAATACAATTGAACGCAATATTGAAGGTCAGTTTTTGCTTAAGGCACGTTAATACAATTTTTCAATTATGCCATTTACTATTGAGTTTCTCAGTAAAATAGATTTATATATTCGGGCTTCTAAGTTGCATGCATTTGAAGGAAGTAGAAAAAGAAAAATTAATTTTCTACTCTTTGAAAATATTGCTGCAGAACTTTATAGCAACTTCCAATAAATTATATGGGCTAAGCGTTTATCTTTGCGTAATTTTTTTTTATTTTTATATATATGAAAAAAAATATTGGTAGAAGATTAATATTAAAAACTATCTTTTCACCCAGAGCTAAATTTCAATCTTTGTTTAAAGTGCAAATCAAAATGAAGCTTTACATATTCCAATATTTTTTTATTGGAATATATCATTCATTACAAACAATGCACACACACACACACATATATATATATATATATATGATGGGTGGGTTTGTGAGTGTATAAGATTATTGTCTGATTAAACACAAATTATTTTCGACAACTATGCTTCTTAGATTACATAATACAGAAAGTTGTTATAAAATTTTTATCATTTAAATATATATATATACAATTTTCACCTTTAATTAATATAAAGCTGGGTAATCCATTTATATTTAATTTTATTTCTCCAATTCATAAATTCAAATTATTGCAGGAATTTTTTTTATTTTATTCAGACATTTTACATATCATTTTATTGTTCTTTTAAAATCTTTTGATATTCAATTTAAAAATTAAATTGTCCAATTAATATCACTTTTTCTAAAAATATATCTAGCCTGGTCTTATTTCAGCCTTTTAAATCATTCAATAAAGTAGAATATATCTATTAATTTTCTGACTTATGCATTTCATATTTGATATTTCATTCCCATGTTTTGTTATGTGGTCTGAAAATTCTCTATTGTTTGTCTATTAAGTTATATATATATATATATATATATATATATATATATATATATATATATATATCATATCATATCATATGATCATAAATTAATTTATAATATTGTTACTAAGTTTAATAATAATAGAAATATTTTAAGTGCTATAGATAGTGATAAAATAAAATACACTTGGATATCAATACCATTTATTTGTAATGAACAAGCGAAATTTATAAAACAGATATATAAAAATATATGTCGAGTTGCATTTTATACTACTGCTGATTTAAATAGATTAATACATAATTAAAAAAATAGATGTAGTATTTTAAATCAAAGTTGTGCAATATATAAATGGCTGTGTGTTTGTAGAAAGGCATATATTGGTGAATCTCGATGTACATTGGAGAAAAGATCAATGGAGCATTTGTTGTTATATAAACAAGTACAAAAATCAAGACAAGAGAATGTTAGAAATGATGACATATCACCATCAGTATTTTTTGATCATAATGTAACATGTAATTATGGTTTTGATTTTGATTTTAATAAAGTTAAAATTTTGTGTATTGAAAGAAATAATAATAAATGCAAAATTAAAGAAGCTATGTTAATAAAAAGTGAAAAGCAATATTTGATAAATAGCCAGGCTGCTAATATAAAATTAATGAATTGTGGGAAAATTGATGGATGACATATTACTTTTTGTTTACATTTGTAACGTTTTTTTCTAATACAATTTGAATCTACTTGATAACGACTATATAGATAGTTGAAAGTACTTCTATTAAATTGTGGTATATATTTGTTTTTTAAAATATTATTTTACTGTATTAATTATTGTATTGTTTTGAATAAATTATAATATATTATTTTATATATATATATATATCGATAAATCTTCTACTTTATCACACATTCTGAGATATATGAATAACAATATTTGAAAACAAATTGACTTTTAAGATGCATTTCATGCTGAAATAAGTCTCTTTAGTTGACCCAGATCACAATATTTACATATATCTTTAGTATTTGTTTAATATTGATGAACATCAAATTCTTATAATTTCATTTACAAGGGTCAAACATTTTGAATTTTAAATATTGACACAATCTATATCTGAACTGTTAAGTAAGACATATAAAAAAGTTGATTTGAGCCAACTAAAAAATGCTGATTTATAGTGAAGTACTTATTCAGGATTATTTCTTATTTTTAGATGTCTTCAGCCATATGTTTTAAAAATATGTGGAAAAAATGAATGTTATTTATATCTAAAAACATATTACACATAAAAAAAGGAAAATCAAATTGAAATAATTATTTAATGGGTTTGTATTTAATAAAATAAATAAGATATATTAAGTTTATGAAGTCCATTTTTGGGATAATAATGATAACTTACTGCCTAATAAATAATTAGAGACAGATATATTCAATATTATAAAAGCAGAAAGTTTCACATTTGTAAAATAAGTTGTAATATATATGCTAATATAATGTAATCACTGGAACAATAGCAAGAAATGTTTATATCATTCCTTTGTGACGTAATTACATTTTTTTTTCTTAAAAAGTATTTTCTTCTTATTTCCTTCCCCCAATTTTTATAAAAATAGTAGATCCACCAATATAAATTAATCAGGTTGATCCAACAATAGAAACTTAATGTTAACAAAAGCTTATTCAGTGTAAATACTAATTTAAATTATCAAAGTATAATTAATTTTTATTCATTTTACTATATTTATGAATAAACAACTGAATATCATTTTTTAATGACAATTGACATAATACTAATATTATAATAAATTTTCCGAACATTATTTATGTAAATGAATTGTTATGAAAAATTAAAATAAAAAAGAATCCCATTTCTTAAAGACCTTTAATAAGAACATGAGTTAATTACATATGAGATTACTCATTTAATGGCACTGCTCTCCTTTTAAATTATTTATTGTGATTTTAGTGGATGGGCTTTTATTCTTACTTCATTATTTTTTTTGCTATGCCTCTATAATGGTTTTTTTTATTTAAAAAAAATATACATCTTATTCAGGTAATAGCAGATGATATCCAATTTATGTTAGTACATTTGTATTATTATTACACATGATATGTTGTTTCTTTACATCATATATATATATATATATATATATATATACTGAAGCAGTCAATCTTATCTTAAGATTGAGCTTCATGGTTCTATCTACTAACCTGTGTTTAAACCCTATATTCCATCCTGCTCCTTTAGTCATATATATATATATATATATATATTATGAATATATTTGAGATGCGGGTCTAAAATTTATAGTTTAACTTTTCAATATTTATTATTATTAATTTTTTTAATTAATTCTTTTCTTCACATTGAAAATACAAAGGTGCTTGGCTCAAATATATATATATATATAAGGTAGGTTCAAGAAATTAACCGAAAATACTTCTGCAAATTTAAGGATTGTTTATAATAGTTTGTTACCATTATTATTATTATTTTTATTGTAATTACAATTTTGTTTTAATTAACGGACATTTTATTTTTATATTACATATATATATAATATTGTAGGAGCAAAACATACTAACAAAATATTAGTTTTATAAGCATTTTTATCATATGTCATTTATAATTTTTTTTCTTTTTAAATTGTTTTTTTCTATTAAACTGTATACTTTATAAATCCATGATTGGAGATGCAATCGTTAATTGCTCAAAAATAATTAAAGTGTTGGAAATATAATATTGTTTTAGTTTTGGGAAGGAATTTTTAATTAATGTGTTTACTTAAAATAAAATGGCATTAAGTTTAATGATTGTACTTTTGTTATAAACATTTTAGTCAAATCTATTTCCAATCTGGAAATAGGATTGAATATATTTTGCAATGTTATATAACATTTGCATCTTACAAAAACAATGGACAAAATAATACAAAATTTCTGTTTGATTGAAAATTATATTTAAGCTAGAGATAAGAAATTGTAAGCATTCCAAAAATACCTGAACAGTATATAAAATCAATCAATTTTGACAACTAATAGAAGTGCTACTATTGAGAGAACTGTATTGTTAATATAATCGATGCATCTTTAAAATCTAAAAAATGTTGATTGGGTAAAACCAATCACCTTCCTGACACTTGTGAATCATTTTATGCTGCCATAATATCCCACTGCCCTGAAATGAAGGAAAACCTAAAAAAAACTCTAGAATACTGAATGGAAGCTGGCTGTCACCAATATGAACTTACATGGATTCATTAAATGCTGTACTTTGAAAATGGACATTCAAATTGTGCAAGATAATGCTTTGCAAACCACCTAAAAGTAAATCTAGCTGACTAACTTCAAACCCTACTGTCAATTTCTCCTAATGTATGATTTAATTTTGTAACATTTCTAATATGTATATTGCTCTCAAGTAATTTCTATAAATTTAATTCTCTCTCATATTCTCTAACTTTTATTAGCTTTGGTGCAGTCATTTATTTATAGTTATTTATAACTTGATTTTATATGTATGCTTTTATTATTAATATGCCAATCTCAAGCAATCTGATGAATTGAATTTCTAAAATCTTTTCTTTCTTCTTTTTAAGAAACCTTCATGCCTTAAGGTTATTAACATCCCCTTAAAACATAATGGATTATTAATTAATATACTTGTCAGATAATTTTTATGAGTCAACATTCTGTTTATGTTTTAGTATAAAAAATTGTTATTTGTTTAACTCTGGATTCTACCCAGGGTGAATCCAGAATTCAAGCTCATTAATGCTTTGAAATCATTTAAAATATTATTTATTCAATTCTGAAAGGGTGACTTATTGTTTTCTATATATAACTTCTAGTTATTTTCTTTTTCCATACACTTAAAATAGCATAAGCTTAAATATTCAGTTGTTATAAAATCCACTAAGGTGTGATTGAATTATTTTTATTATAGCAGAAAAGTAGGGGGAGATCAAATCTTAATGTATATTTTGTTAAATGAAATCTAAATCTCTCTCTATATATTCTAGTAGTATAGCATATTATTTATATAAATTATGGCATTCAAACTAGGATCATTTATTTTAAAGCAGTAAATCATATTCAATGTCATTAGTGACATTTATCCATACTGCATTATTGACATTCAGCCTTATCTTCATGATTATATTATGTGCTTCTAATGTGGAGGATGCAACAACATCAAATCCAAAGATTTATTCTCATTTCCTGTCCTGTGGATAGATTATTTTCCCAGGACCATTTATTTCATATAAAAGGGCCTCTAGTGGTGATTCCAGTATGCCTGGCATATGCTATGCTTATCAATTTTCTTTGTATAAAAGGCCTCTGCATGTTGGTGATGTCCATGGCATGCCTAATCCACTTTTCTCTAAGCACTGCCCTAGAAGAGGGTCTTACACTTTATTTTCATTCAGAAGCATGGACATTTTCTCTGATTTCTATGCTATCATGCCATTACTGCCACTTTCCATATTATTGTTTTTGCTTATGACCTAATTTTAGTGTTGTAATATTAAAATTGTGCTCTGCTCAATATATATATATATATATATATATATATGCCAAATATTACTAGTTTTGGTAGTTAAAATGTTATTTCAATAGTATTATACAATCCCACCATCATCATTTGTTAGTTCTGTATTTAAGAGTTTATGCCTTGGGGAAAATAAAA
>JAQFVV010014973.1:0-22907 GCA_028023455.1 Epiperipatus broadwayi | reverse complement strand
GAAGAAACACTTTTTTGAAAACCAGGCGGCCATTGTTAATTTTTAGAAAAATTTACCCTAACTCTAATAACTTAGATATTTTGTGTTTGAATGTAATAAATATAAAAAAAACATGCTGTAAAAGTAAGGTCATATATGAAAGAATGTAATGAAGCTGTTAAGACAATCATTTCATAAAGAAAAAGTTAAAAAAAAAAAAAATTTTAATAGTTTTAAGAATGTTTATTTTTACACTGATTCACAGATCCTAAATTTTGAAATTCAAATGATAAAATGACAATTTCATAAACAGCTTCATCACATCCGTCACAAAATTTCAAAAAAAAAGATTGGAAGTCTTACCTGAGGTAATTTTTCACTGAGAAAATTACTAAAACAGCGGCCTTGCTGTGGTCCATTTTTCTTCTAGAGCCAGATGTGTCCATTTGTTCAAAAGTACCTATAACAATATGAATGGTTTTTAGTGGAGAAAAAAGTAACAGAACAGTGTACTCAAAAATAAATAAATAAACTCATAAAAAATAAAATGAATAAAAATAAATCAATAAAGATAATTTTTTATTATTATTAACAATGATTACATGTGTGGAAGAAAGGCTGAGTTCAAGTACATGGCACTATAACACAGAGTGGATGGATTGATGAAGCCAGAAAGTGTGTATAAAATATCCTATATTACATGAAATTCCAGTTGTGTAGCATAAACTTGTATATAAATATATTTATTATTTTGCATAAAAAATATGAAGAAAGGCCGAGTTCAAATACATGGCACTGTAACAATAAATGGATGGATTGAGGAAGCCAGAAAATCTATACAATATTCTATATTACTTGCCTAAAATTGACACAAATCAATTGCGGGTCATAACTTTAGCACTGATGCAATAATTCTTCCATAAATTCAAACTTGGTCACGCGTGATACACTATTCATATTTATAATCATGCCAAAAAATGCTCAGCTCACACAGTGACAGATTACCCCAGTCCCCAACTTTTTTCCATTCTACAGCATATTTATTTGAAAATATTATAATTTATTATTCTATAGCATATTTATTTGTTTTAGTACATCGAAAATATTATAATTTATTATTTTATAGCATATTTATTTGTTTCAGTAAATAGAAAATATTATAATTTATAAAAAAAATATATATAAAAAAAAGTAATTACATACTCTTAAATGTTATCAAAAAACGTTTATTTGTTTCAGCACATCGAAAATATTATAATTTATTATTCTGTAGCATATTTATTTGTTTCAGTAAATAGAAAATATTATAATTTATAAAAAAAAATATATAAAAAAAAGTAATTACTTACCCTTGAACGTTATCCAAAAACGTAATTTGAGAAGAGGGCCCAGAATCACGGACAACTTCAACGGAAAATCACAATAAAATCTTCAGTAATTGATCCAACCATTGTGGAATAACTTTTTTACGATAAATAAACTGATAAAAATAAAAAAAAACAAATTTTTTAGGTACCCTTCGCTAAAAATATTCATAAAAAATCTAAAAATTGTCGTACAGAAAAAATTCTTAGATTTTCAGGTAGATATCAAAATGGCGCAAAGAATGACGTATTTGCGTATGTGTCACATTTACCGTTTACGCGTAAACTCAGCTCAAAATAGAAATTTCTAGAAAAGTCATACAAAAGTTATACTGGGGGTCAAAGGGTTTTAAATGAATAAATATTAAGATAAAGATGCCTTTAAAAATAAAGAAGAGATAGTATTTAAAATTGTGACCATTGCAGCATGTTTTATCTGGATCAGTCAGGAAAACTGAAAGAAAAAAGTATTGAGCATGATAAGCAATAATGAGAAAAAACAATATCAGATTCATATCATCATTTTTTAAATACAAAGTCATAGAATAAATTGTAAACAAAATTTCTAAATTCTAGAATATGTTAAAAATTATAGTGAAAGAAGATATAGAAATTTGTATATTCAAGAAAATATAGATAGGGGTATTAATGTAGTCAAAGAACAATTCAATTAGATAAAAAATGATCATTGTTATATAATAGAAAACTTTAAAATTTATTTTAGAAGAACATTATGTATACAGATTTCATATATGTGTGATACAGACGCAAAAAAAGAAAAAATATTTGTATTTCATTGATGATCACTAAAAGGAGTGGCTGTAGAATTATTTTGTTGTAGGACAATATACATGGTCTAGAAATAATGTATTTCACACAATAGATTATGTATTAGTAGAGAAAGAGGGAATGAATAAAGTATAGAAAATTAAAGTGCTTGATAATGAAGAGAGAATATGTAATAGTTGTATTTTTATATTGGACTATTTCCATCATCTAATATGTGTTAGTGCAAATACTAACCTGTTTGCTGTGATATTACTAACAGTTGAATGCATTTGGAATATTTAAATAAAATTAAACTTTTCTAAAGACATTCAACACACATATTAGATGATGGAAATAGTCCAATGTAAAAATACAGCTAGAACACCATCATCACAAACCTTTTAGAAAAACAATATGTAATAGTGATCATAATTTCTATATAATAGAAATAGTTAGTAATGTGATGGAAAATAGTTATAAAAGTAGAAAGGATAGTGAAATATGTGGATGGAGAATAAATGATAAGAATAAGTTAGAAGAATCTAAAATAAAAGTTGGGGATGAATATAAGGATTGGTGTGGTGAAGTAGAAAAAGTGGCAAATAGGGTTTAAGGTGAGAATATTCAGAAGAGTAAAAGTATTAGAAAAGGGGGAGTTAGTAAAAGTTTAAAAGAGAGTAAAAAAGCATGTATAGAATATATGTGTGCTATTAAGAACACAGAAAGTGAAAAAGATGTTAATGTTAAATGGGAAAAATATTATTTAAAAAAAGAAGTTGGCTAAAATAGATAATTATAGAGAGAGAATGAAATTGAATAGTAAATTGTTGGAGGATATTCATAAAAGTGGAAGAGATGGGAGTAAAAAATTTTGGAAATACATTAAAAGAAGGAATGAAGGGGAGAGAGAAATAATATTGCTAGATGATGAGGAAAAAGTGTGTAACTCTAAAGAAGAATTAGAGACAATCTTAAATAAGTATATAATGGATATAGAAAAGATGTTAGATATGAAGGGCAGAGTGATAAAAACATGAAAGCTTATAGTAATGGAAATATTAGGTTTACAGAATTGAATGAGGCAGGGAGGAAATTGAAAAATGGACAGATAAGAGATTTGGACAAATGGGCAACAGAGATGGTAATGAATTTAGAACATAGAGCAAAATTAAACCTATTATTATGTTTTAATAAGATGACACGGGATTTCCCGATATTTGGAGTAATACAAGAGTAAGGCTACTATTTAAAGGAAAGAGTAAGCATCATAGAAAGCTAAGCAATTGTAGACCGATAGCAGTAACATATAAATTGTTCACATATTTGGTGGCTAGAAGGGTCACAAAATGGATGGAATAAAATAATATAGTGGAAGAAATGCAAAGAAGTTTTTGATCGGATAGGCATATAGGAGATAATTTATTGTGTGTAGAAATACAGATAGATGTTATATATGGTTTTTATAGATATAGAAAAAGTATATGAGAGAGTAAATAGAAATAGATTATGGATAAGTTTAGTAAATTTAGGAATTGATGGAGCTTTAGTGGATATGATTAAGAGTATATGAAAATAATTACGTATCAATTAGGGAATATAGAATCAGTTAAAGTAAAAAATGGGTTGGGACTAAGGCAAGGATGCCCTATGCCACCTATTTTATTTTTGTTGTGAGAGAAATGGAAAGAGCAATAGAAAGATTAGGAAGAGGGGTAAAGATTCCATTAATAGATGTCAAGGAGTATATACTGTGACGACCACGTAAAGTCGTCGACACACATATATATTTATTAATAACATTAGATAAATTCGCTAACAAGAAGTAATAAAGGTGAAATAAATTAGCTATTAAATTTAAAAAAAAAAAGGAAGGAAAAGAAAAAATTGAAATTCTAATGTCAAAATTTACTGTGGATTTGTAATAGTAAGAGAAGGGGAGGGGGGGTGCATAAAGAAATGCGTCTCTTTCTCTCTTGTAAGTCAAATGCTAGAAAGTTATTTTTGTTTATTGTGGGAGAGGGGAAGGGGATGCATAAAGAAATGCGTTTCTTCTCTCTCATTAAAAACTATATAATAACAAATTAAAATAAAATGTAAAACACAAATGTGAAAAAAAAAAAAAGAATTGTAAACTTTAAATAAAATGTAATATGTGATATATAAAAAGAAAAACAATATGGCCATAGGTGTGAAAGTCTGTTGGACAAATTAAATTCCACGGACAAAGAAAATGTTAACAACGGAAGATCTTTGCCTGATCTGTTAAATTAATTGGGACTTACATTCCAGCCACTAATTAAATAAAGAAACATAATGATAAGAATTGGTTGGAAATCTAAGTCTTAATTAAAAATTTTAAAAACAATGAACAAAAGAAAGAGATTAAGAAAATTACAATTTTTATCTGGCATTGCTAGTAGAGACTTTGAAGAAGCAACAGCTCAAAGAAAATGAAAGAAGTGCGTGGCTAGTGGCGTTAAAGGGACGTGGGTTCGGATTCAAGCCGTCTCATCACTGACTCACAATGTAAAATCTTTGCCTGACCTGCTAGAGGGACTGCCGCTTCTGTAGCTGTCAACTGAAACTCAACCTAAAGAATCAACAAGCAAAACTGGAACGAAAAATAATTCCACAAACCGAGGAAGTTAATCAAGAGCGCTCGGAAGAAATACCCATGGGACAATTACAACAAAGCCTAGGTAAAAGCATGCATGCATTTTAATCTGTTTACTACTCATAACTAAATACACAATTAATAATTTGATAAAATAGAACTCTATCAACAGGACTTTAAGAACTTTAATATTTGATCTGTTTTCATATGTTTTATTATAGCCATGTATTTTATAAGTGTGTGTTTTTTTATTATTATTATTATAATGTATTTTTTTTATATAAAGAGTGAGTATTATTATTAAACATATTTATCATTAAATTTCGTATCCTTGCTTTATTCCCCTATCACCAAGCTACGACAGGGGGGAAACTGTAATTAGTGATTAAAGGGGCATGCTGATTTGTTTAAGGTATTCATGTGCTGCTTGTTCGTGCGAATTCCCAATTCTAAAAAATAAATAGCAAGCACTGGACATTCGTTAAATTTCTTTGAAATAGTTTGCTCTGTTCAGCAGGCGAGAGTTGTTGGCCGGGAAAAATAACACCAAGATAATATGTACGTATTGCCTTGGGGTTCGGTCAAGGGTATAGATATGAAGTTAAATTTGTATCTGTATTAGCTCTCTGCTTGTATTGTAACGGCGGTGGTTAAATAAATAAACAATCCATTACAGTTGGAGGCTAAGCCGGGATATTTCGGTTAGAAAAACTGCTAATAAACAAATAAGATAATAAAGAATAAAAGTTGTAAAAAATAAATGTATAAAAAATAAGTATAAAATATAATTGAAAGTATAAATAAATCAAATCAAACAATCCAAATAACCGTTTCCGTTATAATTGGGGGCCAGTCCGGGATATATTGTCACGTTTACAAGTTCAGCCCATTTGAATTCGAGTATAACAAAATTAATAGTTTATGCAATAATATAATAAACAAATCAAAAAATAGCTTGGTGGTAGACAAAAGCAAGAAATAAAATAAATATTAGAGGGTAAAAGGAGAGAAAGAGAACGTGATATAATTTGGGAAGTTAGGTTGTAAATTGGAGACAGTTGCGGAGGGGTCTTGAAGGTAGGCGTGGGTGAGTGATGATTAGTGAGTGAGACGGGGAGAGTCGAACAAACGTACCTAGTGTCAGTGAAATATAAAGTTAGTAAAGTAAGATAATCCTATACGGATAGGGTTAGAATAATAAAGTCGTAGAATAAAATATAAATGATTAGTGTGTGTGTGTTAAATAAATTTGATGCACACGATATCAAAAACAAAAATGGACACTCTAGTGGGCGAAATAGAAATTAGCAAAAGAATGGAGACGAAGACTGATAATAAAAATAAAATAGAAAGCTGCATTATAATGGATATGCTTACAAAAATAATGGAAGGCCAGCAACAGTTGATTATGGAAATGAGGGAATGAAATGAAAGAAATAGGAAGATAGAAGAGTTGGATGAACGACTAAGTAAGAATTTTAGCCAAAAAATTGAAGAAGTAAATGAAAAATGTGAACAAACCTCATACCAAATGAAGGTTGCAAATGAAAGGTTGAATCACCAGGAGGAACTACTGGAGAAAATAGAGCAAGTTAAATTAGAGCAAGGGGAGAAAATTGAAGTAATAAAAAATGAAAACGGAAAGGCTATAGAAAACATACAACTAGAGGTAACTCAGTTAGCGAACACAGTTGAGAGGATAGAAGTGAGGGTAGAAAGGGGTGAAAATAAAATAGAAAATATAACAGAGATGATAAGAGCTAACAGTAAAGAGCAAGAAAGCGCGAGCAAGTGCTTGCAAATAAATAGCGAAAGTAACAGTGCGGAGCAAGTGCTTATAGGCCCAGAAGGAAAGACTGTCGGACAGGTTACTGAGTCGCTAAATGCGTTTGACAGCACTAGGCCTAATTACAAGGCGGAGGATCGGTGATTTAAACCCCAGCCCAACGATCCACACATAGGAAAGATGCAATTCAATCCTTACCGCGATTATTGGGAAGGAAAACTGGGACGAGAAATAACCCCACAAACTGAAGAAGTTAATCAAGAGTGCTCGGAAGAAATACCCATGGGACAATTACAACAAAGCCTAGGTAAAAGCATGCATGCATTTTAATCTGTTTACTACTCATAACTAAATACACAATTAATAATTTGATAAAATAGAACTCTATCAACAGGACTTTAAGAACTTTAATATTTGATCTGTTTTCATATGTTTTATTATAGCCATGTATTTTATAAGTGTGTGTTATTATTATTATTATTATTATTATTATGTATTTTTTTTTTATATAAAGTGTGAGTATTATTATTAAACATATTTATCATTAAATTTCGTATCCTTGCTTTATTCTCCTATCACCAAGCTACGACAGGGGGGAAACTGTAATTAGTGATTAAAGGGGCATGCTGATTTGTTTAAGGTATTCATGTGCTGCTTGTTCATGCAAATTCCCAATTCTAAAAAATAAATAGCAAGCGCTGGACATTCGTTAAATTTCTTTGAAATAGTTTGCTCTGTTCAGCAGCTGAGAGTTCTTGGCCGGGAAAAATAACGCCAAGATAATATGTACGTATTGCCTTGGGGTTCGGTCAAGGGTATAGATATGAAGTTAAATTTGTATCTGTATTAGCTCTCTGCTTGTATTGTAACGGCGGTGGTTAAATAAATAAACAATCCATTACAGTTGGAGGCTAAACCGGGATATTTCGGTTAGCAAAACTGTTAGTAAACAAATAAGAAATAAATAAGATAATAAAGAATCAAAGTCGGAAAAAGAATTAAAGTATAATAAATAAATATAATATAAAATAAAATAATCGAAATAAATATAATTGAATACACAAATAAATAAATCAACCGTATCGAATAACCATTTCCGTTATAATTGGGGGCCAGTCCGGGATATTTCGGTTAGCAAAACTGCTAATAAACAAATAAGATAATAAAGAATAAAAGTTGTAAAAAATAAATGTATAAAAAATAAGTATAAAATATAATTGAAAGTATAAATAAATCAAATCAAACAATCCAAATAACCGTTTCCGTTATAATACATTTGCAGATGATGTCTTCTTGTGCATAAAAAGAAGGGAAGATATGGAAATTATGCGAAGACATACACAAGGGTGGTTAAAGAGATGAATTAAATTTAGTGAAGAAAAATCAAAAATAATGATGATTAATACTGGGGAAAGTGAAGACAAATAATTTTTATTGGGGGATATAAAGTTAAGTGTGGTGAATAGGTGTAACTATTTAGGAATCGTCATAAGTAATCAGAGAAATTGCTTGGATGAATGGGAGAAAAAATTGATTAATGAAGCAAAGAAAAGAAAGGGACTGATAACGAAATTAACAGTGTTTTTATATAATAAGTATGATGTACCTATAATTGTATGGAAGGGAGTGGCAGTAGTAGGGCTAACATATGATAATGATGTGTTAATAAAACGGTGTTAGACTACTTAGAAAAAATACAAAGAGAAGTAGGAAGACATGCATTAGATGCAGATGTGTGAACAGCAAAGGAGGCAATTCAAAGAGAAATAGGATGGTCACGTTTTTATATGAGAGATGCAAAAAGCAAAATGAAAATGTTCGGTTGTTGAAGTTTATGGATAATAAGAGAATAGCCAAAATAGTATTTAATTGGGTTATGAATAAAGGGCAGGCAACAAGATGAGTGAGAAAATTAGTACGGTATGCAGAAGATTTGGATAAAAAAATTTTATGTCAGTATACTTATATAAAAGGTGGGATGATTGTGTTAGGAGAATTGTTGAGTGTTATAGTGGCAAGGAGTGGGATAGAAGAATAGATGCATTAATAAAGAATAGGGAGTAGGAGTGATGGAAAACTAGTATGAACAGTAAAAAGAGTTTAAATATATATAGAAGTAAACGGAGTTGGTTAATAGCAAGGAAAGTAGTTTTCTGTTTAAGACTCAAACAGGATCTTTAGAAACAAAGGATTATACACATAAATGGACAAATGTGTGTGATTTAGTCTGCAAGTTGTGTAAGCAAGAAAGAGAAAATATTAGGAATCTGTTAATTAAAGGTAAATGCCTGAAAGCAAAAAGGGTAGAGTAAAATGGGTTCTTGGTTTTTATGTTGGTTTTGGGAAAAGATAAGGGGGATTTAGATATAAAGACCATGGAGCAGGTGTCTCTTGGCATAGCTGAGAGATTTCTGGCTCCATATAAGAAGTAGTTGCAGTGCATCACATGTGTGAGCATTAGGTCATATATATCTTGAAAAGGATCCTGCATAGAATGACAAATAGTTTGGTGATAATAAATTTTATATATCTGTTCAGTTGTTTATTATTAATTTTATTTAAAATTGATGTATATATACCCCCCCCCTTTATTATTATTATTATTAAAAACTACTTTTAAAATGAATTCCCCTGTCAAGCATTGGTGGTCGAGATGTCAGCGACAGCTGCCTTACAAGTAGTTGTCCCGGGTTAGCGGGTTTGCTTCCTGGCTGATGCTATGACACATGAGAAAAAAAAGAATTCCCCTGCCCCAATCTAAATGCTCAGAATTAATTTTTTCTGCCATTTTTGAGTTTGTTTTTTTAGCATAGGTTATTATATACAAGACTTCTGTCCCAACTTTCATTTTTCCAAAAATACTTTTATTTTAAAATATAGTGCAAATTTCTATAATGCAAACATTTTTTAAAATCATGTTTAATATGTTTGTAAGAAAATTACTAGTTTTATTACATTTAATACAAAATTAGCAAAGATATTTAAGAATGCTTGACAGAGCTATGGTGATAAAAAGAAATTTAGAATTTTTAAAAAGATGTTATGACTCATGAATAGCCAACAACATTTATGATGGAATCACCAGGATTTCCATGTGACACAATAACCAATTTGTAAATTTAAGATACACTGATGGAATCAATTAATATTCAACATCGTGACTTTAGGACATTCCCATTGAAACTGATCAGTCTCATTTATCAATTTTTGCATTATTCTGAAATTTATTAATTCGTTTTTATTCTTTGATTGTGACATTTTTTTATATAGTTGATTTTAATCCTTCAAGTTATAAAAAATGTTATTACATTTTCACTTATCTTGTGAGGGTAAAAAATTTTCTGATTTTTTTCATCCAATTTCTTTCAGATGTTCTAGAATGTAACTGATAGATTTACATTAAATTATTTATTCAGATTATTTTTGAATCTTTTGTGTTATGGTACATACTTTTATTATTAATCTGTAATAGACATTTCAAGAAGTATTCTTTTGACACATAACCATATCTATATAAATCATGATAGAAAGTAAAAAATAAACTTTGTCTAATTGAAGTTTATTAAATATATATTCTGCCTTACAGAAAAAACTCATTGTTTAAAATGCCACAGCTTTATTTTTCATTTATAGCATGGTAAGTTCTGATTGATTAATTGATATGTCATTAGATAGATTTCTCATATTTTTTAATTGAGCAGAAAATATCGATGGAGGCATATTACAAAAATAAATAAAAAACAAAGCAAAGTAAAACATTTTTCATATATACGTAAGTATTTTTGAAATTTATAGTAAACTAAGGATTGCATACTTTTTTGATTGACAATATTGATATTGTCCTCTATCTAACAAATTAATTAAGAATTCTTGAAGTGCTATTGTCTTTTTATTAATTGATGACTGATTGCTCATTGTTTTTATTAATTTATATTTTGTAGTGCTTGAAGAAACTTATATTTAAATTCTTAGATACTATTTTGTCTTAATATGTAGCATTCTTAATGCCAATAAGAAATGGACTTATTTATCCCCTATAAATTTGTTTTACAATCTTTAATAAGAAAAATATTTTAAATATATTATTGGTTTCTTTTATAGAATACTCATCCATCTTCTGGAGCGTTCCAATGACCCGTTAATTCTCAGTGTAGCAGCCCATGATATAGGAGAGTATGTGAGGCATTATCCAAGAGGCAAAAAGTAAGGCTAATTGATTATGTAAATTTAAAAAAGAAAAATAATAAAAACAAATGTAAAGAAATGCTATTATTCACATAAATGCACTAAAAATTAAAAAATAATTTTTTTCTTTCAGCTTTTACAAATAAAAGTAAGTAGTGATAAGAAGGTGGAATTAAGATTAAATTTTTAAAGATAAATACTTTTTATTTGTAAGATTTGAAGAAAATTTATTTTTTACTTTTTAGTACTGTTTTGTTAATAAAAATTAAAAAACTTTTTTTTTCATTTTTTACCTTTATATATACCAGGCATTGCCAAGGTGTTGCTACGATGAACTGGTTGCTCACAAGAGCTCTGAAAGTAGATAAGCTGTCGTGAACACTGACAAATTATAGTGATAAATTCAGAGCTGATTTGAATATAGAAAATAATAAAAAATACAAAAAGTAAAAATTCAAAATAAGTTGGGCTTGTATTTTCTAATTAGTGATTTTTGACTTCAACTTACGATAACGTTGAAAACATGCACACTACACACGCATACTTTGTATCATTTGATTCAGCGTCCATTTTCCTTTCAGACGATGTAATTTCATTTCTCTACAATAAAAAATAAAGATTTTATGATGATTTTTCTAAATAGTACTTTTTTTTTTTCCATTTTTGTTATTCTTATGGGTACTTTTTTTTTTTCCATTTTTGTTATTCTTATGGTTTAATGTTTACTGAGAAATTTATAGGGGAGAATAATGGTTAGTCAATAGATTCAAGCAAGCTGTCGTGAACACTGACAAATTATAGTGATAAATTCAGAGCTGATTTGAATATAGAAAATAATAAAAAATACAAAAAGTAAAAATTCAAAATAAGTTGGGCTTGTATTTTCTAATTAGTGATTTTTGACTTCAACTTACGATAACGTGAAAACATGCACACTACACACGCATACTTTGTATCATTTGATTCAGCGTCCATTTTCCTTTCAGACGATGTAATTTCATTTCTCTACAATAAAAAATAAAGATTTTATGATGATTTTTCTAAATAGTACTTTTTTTTTTTCCATTTTTGTTATTCTTATGGGTACTTTTTTTTTTTCCATTTTTGTTATTCTTATGGTTTAATGTTTACTGAGAAATTTATAGGGGAGAATAATGGTTAGTCAATAGATTCAAGCATTATTCATGATTTGGGCTGACAAACTAAGGTTCTCTCATAATTTTTGCTAATGATTTTTTAAAAGTAATAGTAATTATAATGTCTAAAAAAAAACACAGAATTAACAAGCCATCTGCTCATAAATATAGAGATTATATTTACTGCATGATCTTTTTCCTGATGAATTAGATTTTTGACAATTGAACATTATTACTAGATTTTTAGTTACTCCTAAGCATTTTTTTTTTTTGGTTATTATTTTATAGAAAAATAGATGGAAAAAATCATTTATGATATTCTTTTTATATGTTTTCTTGACTAAATTTTAACAATAAAAAAAAAGCCAAATATTAAAAGTAAAAATTTGCAATAAAATTGTCTAATAGATATATATATATGACCATGGTTATATATGTAAACAAGACCACTGCGATGTAAACTTTAGAGCTGTGTATCAGATACATAGAGAAGTATAGTTGATAAAACTATTAAGAAATTTACCAATTACAGTTGACATTTAATAATGTCATTCAAAACCAGTAAAAAGATTTCAAATGATAATTCTGTAGCAGATAGCTATTAGGAATTGGGTTTAAATTATGGATCTGTGCAGATAGCCATAATATCCATGTGTACCATATAGTTTTTCATAGATAAAAATACAATTTCTGATATCTGGTTACTCAAGTTGTGCTCTTAATAGTTTCATAATATTCCAAAAAGAATACTGTGTTGCTTGCCTAGAAAAAAGGCATGAAAGTTTTATTTATTGACTAGAGTGCTGATTAGACACAAACCAGTGTTCAGAGAGACTGCTTTATTGTTTATTAACTGAAATAGGTAATGTATTCTACTCTATAAACTTCACTTCACTTATCTTTATTCAGAACTGTTATCTGATATGCTTTAACTTTGTTATCAGATGAGGAATCATGAATAGTTCTAATAGATAAGTATAATTTTTTTTTTTAAATTTAGGAGGAGGTAATTTAATAAATATTTTCTAAAGCGGGATGGACAAAATGTAATACTAAAAAGAACCGAGATAATTTAATAATAGTCATAGTAAAATATCTTTGACAGTTCATATCTTATAGAAAAAAAAAAATTATCAGTTTATGTCTTCTAAAAACGTCACCAATATTTGTGAGTACCTAAAAAGCTCTTACAAAAAAATCTCACCAATTTATAAGTACATTTAAATAAAAACAGGACTTGAATCTTATTTTTTTTCGTTTTGGCAAAAATGTTTTTCTGCTTTCCGATTTGAAACATAGTAGTCTTCAGGTACATTTTCACTAAAAAAATAGACCACAACATCTAAAAGTTTGACCACCCCTGATATATACAAAGCTGCATTATCGAAATGAGCTGAATTTAGTTAAATTATATTAAAAAGATGGAAGAAATTGCTTATGTTTAAAATAAATTTATATAAAAGTAAATTAAACAGAGCAAAACTCTCCATACAGTATTGCCACCTGTGCTAAACAGAGTAATCAATGGATGCCAGAAGGCTTGTGCATAAAATCCCTATCTAATGCCTACTCATCCAATATCCCCAGACTAGTTTCTGGCTTGTGGCCTTTGTCAGTGAGGAGCTTTGGATCTGAGAGCACTGCATCTAGATCTTAGGATCTAATGCAAACCTCTAGCAACCACCTTTTATCTCTTCTTAACTACAAAGCTATGAGAATGAAATTGAAAACACAAAAAATATTTTCAATCTAAGCTCAATAGCTTATATAGTAATATGGGTCTGAACTCAGTTCAGCACCCATACATTTTGATGTCTTGGCTCTTTTACAACCATAGTCACCACTATCCTATTAGGCAGGATTGGTGTTAAACCATTAAGCATCACATGATCACATTTCCTATACTAGCACATTAATTGTTGATAAACAGAGCAAAACTCTCCATACAGTATTGCCACCTGTGCTAAACAGAGTAATCAATGGATGCCAGAAGGCTTGTGCATAAATGCCTACTCATCCAATATCACCAGACTAGTTTCTGGCTTGTGGCCTTCGTCAGTGAGGAGCTTTGGATCTGAGAGCACTGCATCTAGATCTTAGGATCTAATGCAACCCTCTAGCAACCACCTTTTATCTCTACTTAACTACAATACTATGAGAATGAAATTGAAAACCAAAAAATATTTTCAATCTTAGCTCAATAGCTTATATAGTCATATGGGTCTGAACTCAGTTCAGCACCCATACATTTTGGTATCTTTGGCTCTTTTACAACCATAGTCACCACTATCCTATTAGGCAGGATTGGTGTTAAACCATTAAGCATCACATGATCACATTTCCTATACTAGCACATTAATTGTTGATAAACAGAGCAAAACTCTCCATACAGTATTGTCACCTGTGCTAAACAGAGTAATCAATGGATGCCAGAAGGCTTGTGCATAAAATCCCTATCTAATGCCTACTCATCCAATATCCCCAGACTAGTTTCTGGCTTGTGGCCTTCGTCAGTGAGGAGCTTTGGATCTGAGAGCACTGCATCTAGATCTTAGGATCTAATGCAACCCTCTAGCAACCACCTTTTATCTCTACTTAACTACAAAACTATGAGAATGAAATTGAAAACACAAAAAATATTTTCAATCTAAGCTCAATAGCTTATATAGTCATATGGGTCTGAACTCAGTTCAGCACCCATACATTTTGGTGTCTTTGGCTCTTTTACAACCATAGTCACCACTATCCTATTAGGCAGGATTGGTGTTAAACCATTAAGCATCACATGATCACATTTCCTATACTAGCACATTAATTGTTGATAAACAGAGCAAAACTCTCCATACAGTATTGCCACCTGTGCTAAACAGAGTAATCAATGGATGCCAGAAGGCTTGTGCATAAAATCCCTATCTAATGCCTACTCATCCAGTATCCCCAGACTAGTTTCTGGCTTGTGGCCTTCGTCAGTGAGGAGCTTTGGATCTGAGAGCACTGCATCTAGATCTTAGGATCTAATGCAACCCTCTAGCAACCACCTTTTATCTCTACTTAACTACAAAACTATGAGAATGAAATTGAAAACACAAAAAATATTTTCAATCTAAGCTCAATAGCTTATATAGTCATATGGGTCTGAACTCAGTTCAGCACCCATACATTTTGGTGTCTTTGGCTCTTTTACAACCATAGCCACCACTATCCTATTAGGCAGGATTGGTGTTAAACCATTAAGCATCACATGATCACATTTCCTATACTAGCACATTAATTGTTGATAAACAGAGCAAAACTCTCCATACAGTATTGCCACCTGTGCTAAACAGAGTAATCAATGGATGCCAGAAGGCTTGTGCATAAAATCCCTATCTAATGCCTACTCATCCAATATCCCCAGACTAGTTTCTGGCTTGTGGCCTTCGTCAGTGAGGAGCTTTGGATCTGAGAGCACTGCATCTAGATCTTAGGATCTAATGCAACCCTCTAGCAACCACCTTTTATCTTTACTTAACTACAAAACTATGAGAATGAAATTGAAAACACAAAGCTCAATAGCTTATATAGTCATATGGGTCTGAACTCAGTTCAGCACCTGTACATTTTGGTGTCTTTGGCTCTTTTACAACCATAGTCACCACTATCCTATTAGGCAGGATTGGTGTTAAACCATTAAGCATCACATGATCACATTTCCTATACTAGCACATTAATTGTTGATAAACGAGCAAAACTCTCCATACAGTTGCCACCTGTGCTAAACAGAGTAATCAATGGATGCCAGAAGGCTTGTGCATAAAATCCCTATCTAATGCCTACTCATCCAATATCCCCAGACTAGTTTCTGGCTTGTGGCCTTCGTCAGTGAGGAGCTTTGGATCTGAGAGCACTGCATCTAGATCTTAGGATCTAATGCAACTCTCTAGCAACCACCTTTTATCTCTACTTAACTACAAAAGTATGAGAATGAAATTGAAAACACAAAAAATATTTTCAATCTAAGCTCAACAGCTTATATAGTCATATGGGTCTGAACTCAGTTCAGCACCCATACATTTTGGTGTCTTTGGCTCTTTTACAACCATAGCCACCACTATCCTATTAGGCAGGATTGGTGTTAAACCATTAAGCATCACATGATCACATTTCCTATACTAGCACATTAATTGTTGATAAACAGAGCAAAACTCTCCATACAGTATTGCAGTAGATGCAGTGCTCTCAGATCCAAAGCTCCTCACTGACGAAGCCACAAGCCAGAAACTAGTCTGGGGATATTGGATGAGTAGGCATTTGATAGGGATTTTATGCACAAGCCTTCTGGCATCCATTGATTACTGTGGCAATACTGTATGGAGAGTTTTGCTCTGTTTATCAACAATTAATGTGCTAGTATAGGAAATGTGATCATGTGATGCTTAATGGTTTAACACCAATCCTGCCTAATAGGATAGTGGTGACTATGGTTGTAAAAGAGCCAAAGACACCAAAATGTATGGGTGCTGAACTGAGTTCAGACCCATATGACTATATAAGCTATTGAGCTTAGATTGAAAATATTTTTTGTGTTTTCAATTTCATTCTCATAGTTTTGTAGTTAAGTAGAGATAAAAGGTGGTTGCTAGAGGGTTGCATTAGATCCTAAGATCTAGATGCAGTGCTCTCAGATCCAAAGCTCCTCACTGACGAAGGCCACAAGCCATAAACTAGTCTGGGATATTGGATGAGTAGGCATTAGATAGGGATTTTATGCACAAGCCTTCTGGCATCCATTGATTACTCTGTTTAGCACAGGTGGCAATACTGTATGGAGAGTTTTGCTCTGTTTATCAACAATTAATGTGCTAGTATAGGAAATGTGATCATGTGATGATAAAAGTAAATTGTTTTATATTTTTCACTAATTGTGTTAAAATTGTTTGCACATGCTAAAAAGAAATATATTACCATTAGGAATACATATGTATTCAAAGATTCAACTAGATCAGAAATTGAGAAGTGGAAAAAATTGAGTTACAAAATTTTATCTAGATACAAAGATGTAAAGAACAGAGCAGATATACACTTTAATATATATAAAAAAGCATATAATATAAAAAAAATCATTTGATCCAGTTTTCAAGAAATCATTTAGTTTTAAATTAGAAGTTCCACTAGATACCATTTAGCACCAGTGTTACATACAAATAAAAAATTTACCTTTTTCATTAATTTTGTATTCAAATTGGTTTGCAGACTCTAAAAAATGTGTTGAATTCAGAATATATGTGAATGCAAACTTTCAACTAAATCATAAATTGGAAAGATGGTAAAAGAGTTACAATATTTTTTTAATTTATTTATTTAAAGTAATATTCTTTATTAAAACCAATGAAATTTACATAATTACTAAGGTTATATTAAGTTTCTCTAACAACATTTCTTCAACTACTGTCATAATACTGGGTATTTTCCTCAGTGATTTACATGTCGTCTTTCTTTACCTTACTAATACATTCTTAGACTGGAAATGATGTTCACCTATCATATTTCACATGTGGATAGAGCAGATCCTCCCCACACCGATTCTATAGTATTTTTTGGCCAATCACTCCAATCTCTCTCCAGCTTTCTCAGCCAGTTGAATTTTTTATTGTCAAATACCAAAGAACATCTAATTAGCCATATTGTTTTTAACGCATGGATTATAACCATTGCATTATGCGGTTTGAACCTAATGACATATTTTTTTAACAGAGCCTTTTAGGTCTATTATTGGCATATGAAAGACTTGTGATCTCATATCCCTGAATGCCCGGCATTCCTCAAACAGGTGCGTTTCAATATTTTATCTAACCAAAATAACTAAAAACTAAAATAAATTAAATAAAATTATATGAAGAGAATGTAGGGGAAGTGGGTTATTCGGTTGTTTCATAAGTCATTGTAATTAGATTTTCAGAATGATATTTAATTAGAACTATTTTTCTATTTATTTATTCTCTTAATATTAATTTTTTATCATCCTAAATAGTGAAAGGAAACCACATTTCATATATGATATGTATTGATTATTAATCTAGTCCAATAAAAATGAGGCACACAAGAACGTTTAGTTATTTCTTATTTAATAATGTTAAACATTAATTTATATAATTGGAATTGATAGAATATTTATACACTTAAATACATTTGGCAATTAGGTACATATAATAATAATATACCACCTTATAAATGAAAAGAGTATAATAATCATTATTTACAATTAGAGCCATAAGGCATACAAGCTTCTTTAATACCCTACATCCCCTTTCTTCACCTTCAGTGGGGATTCTACTGGGTAATTACTGCAGAGTTGAAGTTCATTAAACTTCTGGATGCATGTTGACACCAAAAGAAGACACAGGCTAATTAGCTAACAGGTATTTATAATCCAAACACTGTCCTTAGAGAAAAATTCTATTCTTCAATTATTGATCAGTTCATAATTGCCTGCTCATTCCATTTCTATTTATTTGTTTACTTCTTTGACATTTTGACGTACACACAGCACTACTTCCTTCAACTCCTGAGAAACTCTGAAGACTATTCATTTTAATTTTCTGTGGAGTAACAAATATAATCCTTTAGATAGGCTGGGTTGATGATGTCGAAGTCTCTTTGTAGTCTGACATTCTGTAGCACTTGGGTTCGATAATAATTAGGTTCTTCTGATTCAGTATCAGTCACTGTATGAATCTCTATGCAATCTTATTGGGGAGTTTTTTCGGTTTTTGTTGATTTTTCAAAACTTTCAGCATTCAGGTCTACATTTGTTTTCACCCAGTTTTTTCTAATGTAATTTACATGGTGTCTGTTGGTTACCCCTGTAGAGATTTAAATTTTTCCAATGTGGTTTGAAATAATAATTCTTTATTTGGCCTTTACGCAATTCTTATTGGTTGTTCCTTCGGCAGATGGATGGATAGTTAGTTTCTCAATTTTTTTCCCATCAATAATTCTACTGATGATTTGCCAGTGTCTGTGAATGGAGTGATATGTTGTTGCAGCATTTTCGCTTCCAGTGCTTCTTTGATGCTTGAATAACTTTATTTAGAACTAACTTCAGCTGTTGCATTGCCTTCTCTGCCATTCCATTTGATTATGGGTGATATGGTGATGCTACTACATGTTGTATTTCCCACTCTTCCAAAAAAGCTTTGAATTCTTCTAATGTGAACTCAATCCCATTATTAGTAACTATTATTTCCAGAGAACCATATGTAAAAATTTCTCTTAGATTGCATATAGTTTTGTCTGCACTCATATTTTTTTTAAGTTTATATTCTGCTCACTTGGAGGCAGCATCTACTAATATAAATATGTTGCTGTTTAAAGAACTTCAATGGTCAATATGTACACGGTTCCATGGTCTTTTTTTCTTTAGACCATTTAAATATTTTTTCTAGTGAGTTTGTGATAGACTGACAAGGTCTTCACATTTTTATATGTCTATCTCATGGTTTATACCTGGCCAGTACATATAGCTGTGAACATGAACTTTCGCCCTCACAACACCAGGATGTTCTAGATGAATTAGTTTTAATATTTTTTCTCGATCTATTGGTGGAACAAAATTCGATTGCCATTTATAATACATCCATTTAATATTGACAGTTGTTGGCGAGCTGAACCATAATGATTAGTTTATATAGAGTGGGCGTCTATTGGGCCATCCATTTCTAATCCACCCCATCAGTGTTTGATATTGTGTGGCTTCCCAAATCCAGTTGGCAAACAATACCACTGTTGATTGACTCAAGTTTCTAATAATATAACAGATATATTCCTACTCGGAGTTTTGGAACTTTACTTGATTTGGTTCAAATGGGTTTTGTTTCCTCGCAACAGCTAATCTCAACACATTTTGTGTTTAATTTCCCTTGCTTCACTATATATAGTTTTAGGAACTTATCCTTTACTTCTTTTTCTATATGCACATTATTTTGCAGGCATATTTTAATTCCCATGAGAGCAAACCATTCCCTACCTATCGGTAGTGCCATATTACTTTTTAGTATATATAAATTTAAGGTTTTTCAATGATGGTTTGTAATTAGTACTACTTTGGCCATACCGACTATGTCACTGGGGCTCCCATTTGTGTCTCTTGTCATTATGGTTCCCATTTGTGTCTCTTGTCATTATCCCCATATTTTCAATTCTCTGTTTATTTTTTAGTTTCGCACTTAGCATGACCATATTATTAATAAACCTGCCCCCATTTTGACTGATTTTCTATGTATTTTTACTATCAACATTATTTGCTTACAATTATTAATCTCTGCCCTATGGATTTCAGTGAGCTGTTCAGTTTTTTTCATTTTATTTTCAGAAAATCTCTATTTTTGATTTATTTTTGGTTCGACAGACTTTCACTAGGTGGCCCACATTTCAATAATTATTACATCTCACATTTTTTGCTGCTGCAATTGTGTGCAAGGTGACCATCCTTTCTGCAGTGAACATATTCCTAATTTGTTTTTTTTTTATTATTTTTTCTCTGCTTGTTTTTAGGATTGACATTTGATTTGAGCAACCTTCATTTGACTGTTCGAATTCTTTCACATCATTGATTACTAACTCATAAGTAATTCCGTTTTTGATTGCTTCTATATAAGTTAATTCAGGACTGGCTAACAGCTGCTGATAGAGTCTATCATCACTCATTCACTGTAAGAATTGTTCAAATAAGGTCTTGGATAATTAATCGCCATTCGCACATTTTCTAGTCAAGTCTCTTAATGCCATATCAAAAGCTCTATAACCTTCCCCTTTCACTTGGAATTTATTATGTAAATGTAGCCTGGCTATTTATTTTGACGGTTCAGGACTAAAATGGTTGTTTAGTCACTTAATAACTTCAGCATAGGATAGACTTTCGGGATCTTCAGGTTCACATAATGATTTGTGATCTCAGGGTCAGATCCCCAAAAGCAATAGTATGGCGTTTTTAGTGACATTGTCTTTTACTTTATTGACTATGAAATACTTAGCAATACAAGTTGTATAGGTGGGCCCTTTGAAGGAATAGCTACCAGCAAATTTTCTTAACCTAACTGAGCATTTGCCATATGCTTTCATGCCTCAGTACCTTCAGTTTATGCTTTTTTTTTCAGTTGACTGTCTGATTGCACCAAATTGTGCTATGTATCGATTATTAATCTAGCACAATAAAAATGAAGCACATGAGTAAGTTTAGTTATTTCTTATTTAACAACATTAAACATTAATTTATACAATTGGAATTGATAGAATATGTATACACATATACTAAGGCAATTAAGTACATGTAATAATGACACGTCATATTTAATGACGTTAACTGTTTTTACCTCTTCTATACAGAATGTAATAAACATAATAAATGTGCTTATACGCAGTTATACAGAAACTTGTTATTTCTATAAATTAAATACAGCTTAGCATTTTCAAGAACTAATGGCTTTTTTGTAAGCTATATTTTATTTATAGAAGTAAGCTTTTTCTATAGTTGCGTATAAGCACTCTTATTACATTTAATGCACATTATAAATGATAATAGATAGTATAATAATATTTACAATTAGAGCCATAAGGCAAAGAAAAATTATGATGTGGACCATGGTGGCTCTTTAATACCTGCATTCCCTTTTTTCACCTTCAGCAGGAATTCTATACTGGATAATTACTGCAGGGTTGAAGTCCACTAAGTTTTTGGATGTATGTTGATTCAAAAGAAGACACAGGCTAATTAGCTAACAGGTATTTATAGTTCTCACCCTGCCCTTAGAGAAAACTTATATTCTTCCACCTATTGGTCAGTTCATAAGTGCCTTCTCAATCTGTTTCTATTTATTTGTTTACTTGTCTTCTTTAACACTTCTATTTTTTTGACGTACACATACACATACAGCTATATGAATGAAATTTGGGAGATACAATGGAATTAGGACCTTAATCCTAAATTGCATGCTTTTTTTTTTTTTTATGATTTTTGTAAAAGGTTATCTTTTAATAGATTATATTTTTTTCATTATTACAGTATCATTGAGCAATTAGGAGGAAAGCAGCTTGTCATGCAGCATCTGACAAGTGACGATCCTAATGTGCGTTATGAAGCACTTTTAGCTGTCCAGAAACTGATGGTTCATAACTGGTAAGAAACTGAGATCTGCTTTTAAAATCTTATTTTGCATTTTAATCTTGCATTTCAGTCTCTATATTCCTTCTCCATATATTGTTTTTTATTTTAAAAGTAAAATGTTTCCACTACTTGTGATTGCCGAGATCACTGACCCACAAAGCTGTTTTGTTATTATGATTATTTGATATGATAATGCATGCTTTGAGACTCTCTCTAACAAGTTTTGATTAGTATTCTACACTAACTTGTGTACATTTCATATATTTCTCTATTTATTATAATGTATTTGGCAGCAATAAAAAGAACTTTATATATGCCATACTTTATTCTACAGATGCTATAATGCCCATTTTTTAGTTAAATATATTAATGCATATTAATAATTATTTATTTAGGTAGACATCATCATTATTAGCTCAGATTCAGACCCTAAACTTTATTAAAAATCAATTAATATACTCCTTCTTATTTATGAAGTATTATCAACTTATATCCTTCTATATGTATTGATAAAATTATAAACAATTAAAAAAATCCTCTTTCTTTATTACTGTTTCAATGCTTATTTATTAAATCTCATTAACCAGACAGTTTATAGCTCTAAAGAAGATTGCTGGTCAGTTGAAACTGTCAGGTTGATGACGTTAATAAAATAAGCATTGTAACAGTAATAAAAAAGATGGATTTGTTTGTTTATATTCCTTCTTACAAATTATATATATGCGTAGCATTATTGATTTAATGTCATCCTTTTTTCTACATATATGAAATATTTAAGCATATATTTGAAAATTATTGTTTAACATCATTACGTTTCAAATAAATAATGTCAACAATTTCTAGCCTAATGATTAATTATTAATAAACATTGATATATTTGTTTAGAAGACAATATAGGAATTGTCACACTTGCAGATTAAATCAGAGTATATAA
>JAQFVV010014972.1:0-22926 GCA_028023455.1 Epiperipatus broadwayi | reverse complement strand
GTGTGTGTGTAAACAAATTATCTCATGACTGTAACTTAATTATTACTTTTTTGCCAGCATATAGTTTAATTTTACCACCTTTATCTCACTTATTGTAAGTTTTAGTAAGTATTAGATATGAAAATCCTAAACCAATATTCTTAGTTTAGTTGTAATTATACATCATTTATCAGTGAAAAGTTTTCATTTTGGAACACTGCAAATGGATAATTAGAATCTATTTTTTTTTGCCATTCATTATTTAACTCTCTGTGTACTATCAAACTATCAGGCCAAAATAAAAAGAACGTAAGTTTTCAATTTTATACAACTTGCGTGTATAGTCATATAGCTCTGAAGGCCTGTTCAATTTTTATAAACTATTGGGTCACTAGTTTTTTAACAACTTCAGACATCTGAGCACATGTGTATTAAGTGTTTAATTTCAACCTATATTAAATTTTGCTTTTCCATCTTTATAAATAATATTATCAAATAAATATTTAAAACCATGTGATTAAATAGGGGCAGTATTTACTTTTTAAAAAATAAAACACTCCCACCCCCTAAATGATTGTATTCTCTTTACATTTTCGATCCCGTTAAATACAAATCTGATTTTTATGCACAATTGATGACTGGTAAGTAAATTAATATTTTTTTTATCAAATTCTATGTAAAATAGTTTAAATTATAAAAATACTCTCATGAAATTCATAAATAAATTTAATCCACAATGGCTACAAGCATCATATTTTACTACTATCACTTTCAAATTGCTCTAATTGCAGATTATTTTATTTAATTGCAAATATCTTTATCTCAGTATCTTCCTGTTCCTATTTAGCAAAAATAGAATTTGTGACAAGTTGGTTCATGTACTTTTAATTTTATATTTCCATCATTTTGTTTTAGCAGTGACTCATATTCTGTAGTCTAAATGGCTATAATTTTTTTTTTAACTTTTTTAAAAAAATTATATATTTCCTACTTTTTAAGACAAATGTTATATAACTTATTTTAACTAATGGTTAATATAAAAAAGAGCAAACTTATTTAATTATGGATTATAAAAATGCAATCAACTGAATCCAATTAAATAAAAATAATTTTATTTCAATTTTGGACTATATTCTTAAAAAAAAATTCAACCCTTTATCTCAATTGCAAATAATGCTTATAAAAATAAAATTTGAAATGATAATTATATTAGGAAAATACATATCTTGGAACAGTATGAGATTCAAATAATAATAGGAATGCCATTATAAACAATTTAGTTGTAGCAGAGTCAAATTAATAACTTTTAAAATTATTTTCATTCTTATTTTTTTATTTAATTCATAACATTATTATTTTAAATCATATGTTTTTAAAATAATGTGTAATATTGTGAAGGTTATTTAATGAAAAAGACACGACTGAACATACACGACGCTCTTCCGATCTGTTTAATTATTAAAAAAAATCAGATATTTAATTCTTTAACTGTGTTCAAAGTTTATATCTGGATTAGAGCTAATCTCTAGTTTAATAAGTGATTAGTGATTGTTATTACTTCATTTATTCAAAATGGATAGTATGTGTGGTAAGTTTCACAGTGTACATGAAAATGTAGCAATTCACAAATGATAAAGTTATGTTTAACAGATGATGACCTGGTCCAATAAATAAGTGCTAGTTTAGCAAAAATGCATCTTGAGGGTCATTTGCATTTTAAAGTTATGTTTGTATTCATATGTTTTCAAAAGAATGTATGTAGTATGATGTTATTTAATACATTTATAAAAAAAAATTGAATAACTCCATTTTTGTGTGTGACTAAAAAAGTCAGTTATATTAATTTTAGTTAAAACAGGCAAAACTCACTATACATATTGTATACACACAGCAAGCTAGGGTAATCAATGGATGCCAGAAGGCTTGTGCATAAATTCCAATTTAGTGCCTACTGATCCAATATCCCCAGACTAGTTTCTGGCATGTGGCCTTCATCAGTTATACACAAGCATAAAAAGTGGTGGTCATGTGATGTTTATATTAATTTTTAATTGAAAATATTTATATTTGGGCTAAAGTTAATTTTTAGTTTAATAAATTATTACCATTACTGTATTTATCTAGAGTGGATTGTGTCAAAGTTGTGGCCAGAGTATATTTTACACTTGCAAATGAAAATATGTAACAATTTATATTTATTTATTTTATTATTACTTATGATATATTGTATTTCTAGAGTATATACTGTCTTATTTAATGAATTGTGTAATATGTTATTCTGACATTTTTAATAATCAAATGTTTTTTTTTTTCTAAATAATTATTTTTGAATACAATGCATTCATAAAATACTTTTATTTAAATTTATACTAGAATAAAATAAAATGATGTTTAAAATAACAATTAATAAACTTTTTATAAACAAATTACCAAAGTCATCTGCTTATGTTATATGTGAATGAATAAATACACCTATATACAAAGATAAATAACAAAAGAAATATGAACATGTTTAAGATGGTTACTGTAATTTAAATATTCTTCATTTTCAATATTAAATTGACGGATTTAAATTCTATTTAGCTATAAATATTTTTAAAACACATTTCTGAGTAACTTAAAATATCCTTGTTATAAGATTTAAAAGGATATACTTGTATTGAACATTGTACATTTTCTTAACATTCAATTTCTTTTTTTTTTCATTAGTTATGTGTCCATGTAAACTTATTAATTTTAGAAAGAAAGAAATCATCATTCATAATTGTGTGTAATAAAATGTCATGGATCATTGTCTGATAGAGGCAGGTTGATTCTTGGAACAATGATGATAATGATTATGATAGCTATCTGTTCAGAAATATAGGTCGCTCAAAAACTGTGTGGTTTAGATTACCAACCCATTTGTATGGTAGAACAGCGTAGCCTATCTATTCTCTAATTGGATAATAATTTAATTGTAACTTTGCCAACTGATTGGCTGAAATGGGAGATTATATAAGACATTGAAATATTTTTCTTGTTTATATATATATATTTGTGATAAACATTTAATTCTACAACACAAAGGTTTTTTTATTATATGTATTTTTTATAAATATTTTTGTTTAAAAACTTTTTATGGAAATTATTTGATAATCTACCTTTTATAATTGATTAATACTAAACTGTTTACACATTTTTCATTTTAATTAATGTAATATAGGTTTGCCAAAAACTACATTAAAGAAAATATTTTAAAACAATTTGCTTTTCTTTTTATCTTATTAAAATTATTTATGTACATTATTCAAAAAAAAAAAAAAATTAGCTAATGAAATTTTATTTAATGATTTTTTTTTTTGATTATGTCTTTATTTGATATACTTACACACGCATGAGTGAATTTCACTATATATATATATATATATAAACATGAACACAATAAAAATCATAAATAAACTATAGATTTAATTATATGATTATGTACTCTAATCATCACACACGTACATATAATACACAAAGACTAATAATTCAATATTGAATTATTAAGTAAATAAAATACTCTTAATCTAAAGCACAAAATAATATGTTTCTAGAGAAAAAATCGATGTGTTTTTCTTTACCTCAATATAAATACAAAGGCTAATCTTAAACACTTTGGAGAGAAAGTTTGAAGATTTTAAATTAATCATATTACTTTATAAAAGCGATTGTTTAAATTGCTTTATATTATTTTAATTGACAATCATGTAAAGTTTTAATTTACAGCTTGTCAATACCAAATCAAATAATGAAATATGTAAATATGAACTTTCCAGCAGTTAATATTATATAATACTTTGAGAGTAAAGAAAAAAGTTATACTGATCTTCTCTTTAAAAAGTTTTATCTTTGGATTGAGAGTATTTTTATTTATTTTATAGATCAGTGTTGCAGGATTAAACTCTTGATATATTAAATACTGGAAAAATTATATATATATAATCTTCTTTACATTTCCATGCTGTTTCATCTATGTCATCTTTATGAGGAGGTTTAAGTTGACTATAAAGCTTTTGCGATTTTAGTTTTTAAGGTCTTTACTTTTTTTCTGTTACATGTATATATATATATATATATATATATATATATATATATATATATATATATATATATATTTAGTATTCTCTTGGATAAATAATGATGTCATATTATTATTTCTGAGAGCTTCTGTGTTGTAAATATATAATAAGTAAAAGGCTGATGTTTCAATGTGTGTTAGTATAACTTTATTATTAATACAATAACAAGTAGTTTTTTCAAAGATTCCTTTTCTCAAATCATAAGAATGTGTGTAGGGAGATTTAAAATCGTTATTTTTTTATTTTGTTATTTTCTCCTCATTCACAAATTTTATTGTTTGAGAAGTGTTAAAAAATATTTCATCCTTCAATAGCTTTTTTCCAAATATTGCTATTTTTTGCAATTTACACTTTTCATTTATGACCTTAGGTTTTTTTTTAAATCTCTATTCTCTTAGCAATCTCAGATCATATGTGGTCTTTGTATCTCATGTTTATTCTATGATTTTTCTGTTCAATGTACACATATAAAGTAACCCTACATGGAATTTCATATACATCATGACATTCCAAAGAAATGTTATCTTTAAGTCATGGTAATACTTCAGTATTTTTTTAATGTAGTAAAAACTATGTGGATATTATTATTCTTTAAAACATTAACAATTTTCTATATGGCAGAAGTTTTAATTTTTGAAGTATCAAAATCTTAATCATGTGATCAAAACCATTATAAAAAAGCATTTTTTGGTAGCATAGATATCTTGGTGAAAATGATGGCCATACAAAGTTTCTTAGTTCTATTTAGCAATGTCTTTGCCACTGAACATAATTGTGCTGGATGGTAAAGAAAAATGTAGACATCTCTCAGTGTGTGTGCACTTTTTATATATACCAAAGGATAAAGAACTATCCTTTTTTTCTTCAATTAAAACGTCTAAGAATAGAAGTTTATTATTATATTCTACTTCCATAGTAAATTTGACATTGATGTGAAAAGAGTTTAAGAACATTAAAAATCCATAAAGATCTTGCTTATCATGAGACAAAATAATAAGGCTATCATCAACATATCTTAGCCATGCAGATGGGTTTTTAACTGCAGATATCAACATTTTTTTTACAAGTTCTTCATAAAAATGTAAGCCAATGTTGGAGAAATTGGTGAATCCATAGCTAAACCTGATGTTTACTTATACATTTGATCAACAAAACCAAAAAGGGGCAGATGTATAAACAAGTATCAGGTTTAGCTATGGGTTTACCAATTTCTCCAGCATTAGCTTCCATTTTTATGGATAACATGGAAAAAAATATTTTGAGATCAGCAGCTAAAAAACTATCTGTATAGCTAAGATATGTTGATGATATCTTTGTTATTTGGCCTCGTGGTAAGCATGCTCTTGATTATTTTTTACGTTTCTTTATTTCTTTTCACAACAGTACCAAATTTAATATGAAAGTAGAAAATAATAACCAACTTCCATTCTTAAGTATTTTAATTGAAATAAAGCAGGATGATTATTTATCCCATGGTATATATATAGAAAGCAAACAGAAACAGAGAGATATTTTTTTTTTCATAATCATCCAGCATAATTAATTTCAGTGACAAAGAAATTGTTAGATAGAACTAACAGACTTTCTGATGGTAATTTTACTATATTAAAAATGCTTCTTCATAATGGTTTTGATCACAGGATTATTATTAAAACAATTTTATATATCAAGAAAAAGATTTTGATACTTCAAAAATTAAGATTGTTCTGCTATATATAAAATGGATAACTGATAAAATTGATAATGCTTTAAAGAAAAATAATATCTATACAGTTTTATTACATTTAACAAAATTACTAAAGTATTTTCATGCTCTAATTATAAATATTACTTTGGAGTGTCATGATGTATATCAAATTTCATGTAGAGTTTGTTTACATTCATATATTGGACAGACCAATCATAGAATAAACATAAGAAAGGAAGAACGCATTTTGGCAGTTAGAGAAAAAATCAATTTATCAGCCATTTTCTCACATTAAATTAACTAATCATGACATCAATTTTAATAAAACACTTATTCTGGAAAAAAATAAACAATATGTTCAGAGAGTGCTAAGGGAAGCTATAAAGATTTTTAAAAGGTTTAAAAGCATAAGTGAAAAGTGTGAATTATATAAAATTAACAACATTTGGAAAATGCTGTTGGAGGATAAAATATTTTTTAAACTTCTCAACCAATAAAATATGTGAATGAGGAGAAAATAATAAAGAACCGAAATAACCATTTTAAATTTCACCACACACATTCTTATGATTTGAAAAAGTGTATAAAATATATTCCACAATGACATTATAGAATCTCTCCACCTATTACCCGACTATAATCAGTAGAAAAATCCCCATAACAAACAATGACTCACATAATATTACATTTGAAATAATTATTCACCTACTCTTTTATAATTTAAGAAACTATAAAAAACAATGATATTAAAAACACATTAAATTATTTGAAATAATTAACATTTATAACAATTATTGGTAGTTAGATAACTGAATAACAAGAGGGGTTGAATCATTACAGTAACAAACATAAACTAAATTCACTTTTTCAGAATTAATCTAACCATAATAATACATTGGGAATAATAATAATATAGTCATTTATTTTAAATCAAATAAGTTATTAAACTTGTAAATATTTACACTCTTACTTATACAAATATTTATCATAAAATCTGAGTGGCCATAAAATTCCTTATACACTCTTAGTATTTAAATGCTATCCTGAAAGATTATTATTTTATTCTAAATTAAGAGTTTCTATGTATTTTATTTTAACTAAAATATTTTCTTTTAAAATTTATTATTATTATTGTAAATTAGGTAGACATTATCTTAGGGATAAGAGCATGTGTTTTCATATTTTCACTAGTATGCTATTCATTGTTTAATAACTCATAAAAGAGAAATAATTTTAATATTAGAAATATTTAATAAAGAACCCTGGGATCTTCTTACTATCATTAATGACCAAAAAAAAATTGTTTTAGTGAAAGAAATTATTTTGAAAAGTAAAGTGGCACAAATAAAACTTAAAAAAAACATTATTGTCCTTTATCAAGAGTTTTGAATTATGAATCATATTATTGTAATGAACTGGTGACAATAAGGCTGGTAATATCAATAAGCATCACATAACCATGACAATGCTTATAGTTTTGCCTGTTTTAATAGGTGGTAATATGTGTTGTTATATTGGAGGGGGGTATATAAAATTATAATACAGGGAAGAATATGCTATAACTTAACTACTCTTTGGTATGTGCTTTCAATATTAAGAGTATTTATATTTTGTCAGAATGAGTTGAGATTTTTCCTCTTAAAATTTAATAAATGCCGATTGATATAATTACAATGCTTAGTCATTATTATTCTTACCCAATGGCTCTTTTTATTTTAGCATATATTAGATATGAGATCCCATTGAGCTTAATCAATGTTTACCGTTTATTTAACTGAGGTTTATTTTTCTCGTAATTAATCAATTGTCACAGTTATAGCGTATGTGTGTGTGTCAAAGTTTGTAGTTTTTGGACTTTATATAGTGTAAGTTGTTAAGATTGAAATTGCAGATTATGATTGGTAAAAGGCGAATAGAATTAACCTGATTTTGTAAGCATTTTTACTAACCTTAAAATTATATTTAAAAGATGCATATTCATAATCTTAAAAAATATTATATATATATATATATATATATATATATATATATATATATACGTGTCTAAAAGATTCACGCTTGCAAGCTGAATAAAAACTTTCATAAACGCTCAGAGTTTGTGTTTAGATCTATTTTCTTATTCCTGTCCTTCACTGAATGTAGCAAATAGCTTGAAATCATGATCTGAAGGTGAAAATTAATGTTATAGATAGTGAATACTTGCTCTGACATTTACGTAAACAAACTATGCTTGACGGTGTTTTTGGTAGAACACCATCTATTGTCATAAATACAAGTGTTAGCATGTTTTAACTTGTGTTTTTTTGTTTTTCATAAATGTACCTTTGAGGTCTTTCTTGCAATGATATATATTGCAGAGGCTTCTACTATGTGATTATGCTGAACTGAAATCAGATCCATGTAGCTATCTGGCTTGCTATGCTGAGTTTGAAGACATTACATGTCTAAAAGATTCATGCTTGCAAGCTGAATAGAAACTGTTTCATAAACACTCAGAGTTTGTGTTTAGATCTATTTTCTTATTCCTGTCCTTCACTGACGATAGCAAATAGCTTGAAATCATGATCTGAAGGTGGAAATTAAAGTTAGAGATAGTGAATGCTTGCTCTGATGTTTATGTAAACAAACTATGCTTGATGGTGTTTTTGGTAGAACACCATCTATTGTCATAAATACAAGCTTTAGCAAGTTTTAACTTGTGTTTTTTTTTGTTTTTATATAAATAATATATATATATTATGATTTATGATAGTAAAATATGGACATTAACTTTTAGAACAGATTGAAAATTTCAAGCAACTTACAGAAGTATTAAAAAAGATTACTGAAATAAAAATGAATGGATTTAATATTATCTGTGTGTTAGTAAAACCATATATCAAAATTAAATAATTTTATAAATGTGGAAGGCCAGGCAAAATTCACAAAAATGTGAAAGACCATGTACTACATTAATCTTTCATTGGATATCAAAAGATAACAAACGTCTATGAAAGACATTTGTCTTAAAAGTTATGATAAAGTAAATAAAGTTTGTTCTGCAATATAATGAAAAGAAACGTATGTGATGATTATTATGCAAATCTATTATAGATACTTTTATTCTTCAATAAGTTGCTAATGGTATATATATACATAGCAATGTATATATATAGATTTCGAGAAATTTTATTAAAATGGAAAATCGGAACATACTTTTTTTTTTTTTTAATTTTATTTAGTTCTAATTTTTTGTAGTGTCTTTTTGATTTAAAGTAATTTCAGAGTATTTTGAACTACTGCTTAATTCAATTTATTATCTATGACCTAAGGGTGAAAGCAAATAACTTTAGTTTTAAATAAATCATTGCCAGTTTTTTTTTCAATATTTATTTATATACACACACATATTTTATTAAATATTAGATTAACATTTTATGACGTTTAAAACAAATATGCTACATTAGTCCAAAAGTTGTTATTTAAAATAAATATGTAAAAGATATATATATACTTAATGGTGTAGTTAATATTGTACCATAAAACTACATTATACTATAATTAACGTTAAAACTTCCTCTCTACTTTAACTTTATCCATTATTAATACACAGAAGACTAAAGGTCTCTTTGAATTCCTCCCATTACATACTTTCTTTTACACATCATTTCAGGAAAGGGATTTATGTCATCATTCACAAAGTGTTTTTTTACTAAAATTTTGACCATCTATTGCTATCTAATTTGAAACTTCAAGTATCAGTCAATCAGCATCTCTATTAAAATATTTTCAACCCTAATCTATTCATTAATTTTGTAACATAATACTTATTTTGCTTTATTATTTATGCATTTTACTTTTGATTCTTTATTGTTAATTACAACATACCAATTTAATTTTCCCATGCGTTTATTTCAAGTTAAATATAAAAATTCAGTTATGGTTCAAGAAACAAGTATTTTTAGACCTTTAACTGCCTAGAAAAAAAAAAGCATTTGTTAAAAAAAATATTTAATTATATTATTTCTACATATTTAACATAGTTTTAAAATTATTTCAAATGGCAGTTTAATATTTGAAAATAAAATCATGCATATTAAAAATTGTTTATAATATAATTTTGTTTATTTAAAAATAATTATAAAAAAATCAAATTTTATAATGAAAAAAAAAAAATACTTACTTTTTAAAAAACTTTTATAATCAATATTTATTTTTTATTTCAATGTTAAAAGAGTACTAAACATGTATTAAATGTAACCTTTTTAAATATATATATATACACTGCCCTCTCATGTCCATTACTGAAAATTATTAAACAGATAAAATGTATTTGAAATTTTATCCACCAACACTCTACAGTAAAACAAACAAACAAAAAAAAAAACAACCAAGAAACCTATGCAAAATATTTTATTGTCATGTTACTTTGTCAGTAAATTATAATGCATGTACAAAATTTGAATGAATTGTATTGTCTATAAATATATTAACCAATGATTGTGTATTTTTTTCCCAAATAAAAATATGAAAAGAGATCATAAATTTAAATGAAAGTGTTTAAAAATATTTCTAAATTCAAAGATTATAACTGTTTTTAATTTAAGTTATTTTTTTCCAAAAATTCCTTCATAAAATAAGTCTTGTAATAATTTAAATCACTAAATTTTCTTGTAAATTGATAATCTAAATAAGATACTTATATATTAAATTCTTTTTTTTTTGTGAAAAGCCATTAAATTTTACTTTGCTAACTTTTTTTTCCCAGTATTTGTTTTTAATTCTATTTTTTTGTAAATGGTTTTATTTAAGTTAAAAATTATCTTTGGTAATTTTTTTGTTTAGATAAATTTTCAAATTTAAAAATTACTATACAGTTATGAAGTAGATTCCCTTCAAATTTTGTAAATCATAGAAATCAATAAAAATTCAATATGACAATTACATATTGCAGCATAGTACCCTCACAATTTTTTATAGAGATGTTGACAGAATAACTTTCAAATACACTAATATCTATATTGTACCTTTACTTAAAAAAAATCTTAACTAAAGAATATTGTTAATAATTACTCTTTTTTATTGTATTGCCAAATTTATAACATATAATACTAAATCATCCATGCACTTTACTACTGTTACACAATGTTTTATTTACCACTATCTTTTACAATTTACAGTTTTGATTGCCCCAGAAAACGTCTTCAGAACTTTTATAATCTTTTAACTTCAACTGTTATATTTCACTTAGATTGGGTATTCTTCTCTTCCCGCATTATCACAAGTTTAATCAAGTTCTTTTTGTCCAGTTGAAATTATTTTAGAATGGACAGGAAATCAGAATGCCTTTAGGCTTTTCTTAAATTTAAGACAATGACTTGCTCAAATGCAACTGAAAAGAAAAACAACCATTAAAACTTCGATTTTGAATTATTTTTAACTCATTTTTAAATAGTAATATTTCAAAATTTCCTTTTTACATCAGTTGTAAACACTCAAAAAATATAAATACAGAATAACAATTTGTTAAATAAACGCTGTTTCTTCAACAAACAAAAATATTTAAAATTATAAATACATTTTGGAGTTTCCTTTTCTTTTTAAAAAAATAAAAAATCAAAATCAAAATTACAAATACACATTTCTAAGCCTTTAAATATTGGCTTTAATCATATATGTGTGTGAGTTTATGTTATAGCCACAGTTCTCTCTCTTAATTTATAACAAGTTTGATTATAATATATGGTATACCCCCCCCCCCCAGTTAACGGCTTTTTACATATTTTCGGCCATTAAACAAATTAACATTATCTTGTGCTTGGCCACATCAAACATGCCTGGCACAATATATATATATATATAAAACTGTTATTGCATTGTTAGCATCAATAATCATTTGCATTGGATGTTTTTGTTATGGCTATGTTTTTATCCAATATATGAAAAACGATTTGATAAAAAAAAAAAAATCAATATGGTATATTTCATAAATATGATGAATAAATAATTAAATAAGCAATATGTTTTTATAAATATATATAAATTATAAAAGAATGGTCATTTATGTTGGATGATAATGCACAATTTTTAATTTTTTAATTGTAAATGCCACTCATATTGCACTCATAGATGTTATTTAATTATACATATGCTGGCATATTGACAACTGTAGAGTTAATTTGAGATTTTTATTTTAATATATAATACTTTTTTCTGATATTAAATATAGCCTACATAATAAATGTATACACACATGTGGATGGATGCAGATAAATTAGTATTCTTTTAATTAAAAATGCTTTAATAAAAATATTAAGTTATTTAAGTTTCATGCTTGATAATTCATTTATTTAATAAACATTAGAAAAGCTTTTGGCAATAAGTATTTATAAAAGTATTTGTTTTCATAAGTTGAGCTACTCCTCTTCATTTTATTTTAAAACACTTCCTTTATCTTATTAATTAAAAATCACATGACAGTTTAATATATTTATAAAATAAAAATTTTCTTGTAAAAAAAAAATTTTTTTTTTTTTTAAAAATCAATTTAAATATAAAAACGTAAAATAAAACGACTTTATATAACGGTAAAAAAAAATTACTAAATAACTAATCCAATAATTATGACAATATAATTAAAAACAAACTTTCTTCTAAATAATTGGAATATATAAATGTGTTTGTATGTATCTATTATATAGACTATAGATGAAATATCACATTAGTTTAAATTATTTTTAAATTAATTAAAGTGATTAATACTTTAATTAAAATAATATAATAAGATTAAATCGTGCTTTCACACTTCCAACGTAAAGCTATAACAACAAATTGAAAACTAAATTATATGGCTGAGCGCTTTCAAGAAGATGTACTTCTCATATTCATAGCCAGTTATGATCATTTCTTTGGAATCATTATATAAATAAATCTGATATGCAAATTATATGCAAATGAGTCACTAAGATCATCTTTTAGATATCGCAAAACATGCATCCTTACGATTAATTTATATAATGATTCCAGAGAAAGGATCATAACTGGCTATGAATATGAGAAGTACATCTTCTTGAAAGCACTCAGCCATTTAATTTAGTTTTCAATTTGTTGTTATAGCTTTACGTTGGAAGTGTGAAAGCACGATTTAATATTATTATATTGAAGACAAACGTAAAGTATGAATATACAGGTTATTACTTAAAATAATAATAAATAAAATAATTAAATGGTCTGCTGCTCTGTAAATACAGATTTAAACTGCAATTCATGACTTTTTAGCTCTGAATTCATTACTCTCTTTGTTACACTAAACTGCACAGCAGAATAATACCTTAAACTAGCCTACTTTCAATATTTTGTGAACTATAGTTTAAATTCAATGAGCGATTGATGTCATCTGCTAAGTTTACTATATTTTTAATTATGCACCAATATCTTTGCCACCATAAAAATGTTTCAGATTTTTAAAATTACATACATTCTTCACTTAAGTCAAATATGTATTTTATTACATACACATATATGGGAATGGACATTGTGTTGACACAAACATTTAACTGGCTAAGTGAAAACTTAAAATGTAATTAATAATGGATGCAATGGTATAATCTTTGTAAAATTTAGCTTTATCTATGGTTAAAATTCTATTTTAAAAACAATAGTTTGGAAAGAAAAAAATATGTTATTGCAATACATTTTTAAAAGGGAATACTGTATGTATTTGGCGTAATATCATAATGAGTAATTAAAAAGTTAGTAATATACTTAAAAGGTTTAATTAATGAAAAAAATATATACAAATTCTCAATAAAATATAATTATTCTACAGCAATGGAAAATGTTTAGAATGATAAATATAAAAAAAACGTTGTTTGCTAAAATTTATTTTTAGACTTTATTGTGTTTACATTGTAAATTGAATACATTGATACAATTTAAATGTTATAAATTATGTCATTTTTGTCTAGAAATTATGATTATTCCTTATTTGTATTCTAGAAAAAACAAAATGATTATTGTAATATGTAGGGTATATGATCACAGACTTTTACATGACCCACCACTCTCCACACTATCTCATAACACTGATATACTTGAACACATATATGTTGAAAAGATAAATAATCACCAATATACTTATTTCATGCTAAACCAGCAATCATCAGTTGGTCCAGTTTACCATCTCTACACATATATGCTATAAGTGCTCAGATATATATTAAGATAGCCAATTCTCATACTTTAATGGACAGGCTTCAATCTACTCCACACTCCAACTCTTCAACTGACCTTTTGGGCTAAATGGAGTTTACATGTGATAAGCAACCTTTTCCGCCATTTCAGCCATCATTATAATATCATTGAATTATTATTATGTTTTATAGAAATAAATACCATTTTATCACAATAATATAATCCGCCATTTCAGCCATCATTATAATATCATTGAATTATTATTATGTTTTATAGAAATAAATACCATTTTATCACAATAATTAAAAGAACATCATTGATCAATGTGTTAAGTTAAAGGAAAAACATTTATTTGATACGTTTACAACTTTTCAATTCTTAATTTCATTTACAGAGTTCGAAACAACATTAACATTATTTGCTACTGTCAGTTATACAATATATATATATATATATATATATATATACATATATATATATATATATATATATATATATTAATTGTTTATCCACACTTACTGTTTTCAATAAATTATTAAAGATATGAACTATTTTAAAAAAAAATATATCACCATTGTTAGTTACATTATTCATTTATTAACATATCCTACAAATTGTATGAAGATAAGGAAATCATTGTTGTCAGAAATCAATCACTAGGGGGGGGGAGAACAATTTATTTTATATTAGTGAAAATAACTTATATTTAATATTATGTAAGTGTTTAAACAAAGGATTTTTTCTAGCTATCAAAAGCTTAAAATATAATCAATATCTGAATCAAGGTAAATTCTTTTTATAAACTATATTTATTTACCTAATATGAATTTTGCATGACTCATTATAGTTAAGATATATACTAATATTATTAATATTTTATGGGATTCATGCTCTACAATAATTAAAATACTAAAATTTAAATTAACAAATGGTATTTGCATGAGAGATACACATCTGTGTGAAAATACAATTTAAATGATTTGATTGTCATTTATTTAATTATATTTTCATCATCATTACATATTTTTTAAACTTTTAATTAAAATTTATTTAGATTTATTTTAGAATAGCATGTTGTTTGATTAAGAATGTTAAGTTAAATTTCCTATCTTATATTGACCTCAAGCAAGACTTTGAGGAAGGTAAGTACCACTGTAGATAAGGTATAAGGTTCCTCTGTATATATTTTGTTGTTAGTTGAAGTTGTATATATGAATTATTAAATAAAAAATTGTATTTCTAATTTTAAGTGAGACACACCATTACCCCATTTAGATGTGATATAGTTTAAACTTAAATTTTCATGACTAATGGTCTGAACTTCTCAAGCATACATACTATTTTTAAATATAATAGTGATAAAGATAAATGATATATCTAATCTATCTTAAGCAACTATAAGTGGTTGTGTAAGACAATCTGGTTACATTATATTTATTAGCAATACATCATCATCAACAACCATTATCAATCACTGCATGATTAATGTCTCTCCAAGTTCAATCCTTCTTCTCTTATCTTTAGGTTCTCTTCTCCACATCACACCTGCACACTTCTTTATTTCATCCATCCATCTCACACGCGGTCTCTTTCTGTGCTAATGAACTTTTAAAGATTGGTTATGATAAAAACCAAATTTTATGTACAATAAATTAATTTAATAATAACAAGAGAGTATGCAATGTTATTTTAGATAACAAAAAATGGATAACTATGCCATTTGTAAAAAAACGTGCAATCTAAATTACTTAAGAATATATTTAAAGAAAAGTATAATATTTCATTTTGTGTTATCTGAATGTTAATCGATTGATTAATAATTCTAAGAGTATAATTCTTAAAATGCAAAGAAGTAATATAATTGATCACATTATATGTGTATGTAATGAATTATGCATCGGTGAATCAAGTTGTTCTGTAAAAAAATTAAGGGAGTATCTGTTATTATATAATCGAATTAAAAATAATGTAAATAGTCAATTTAATATAGTTTCAGTATGCTTTGACCATGAAAAGACTTGTAATTATAGGTTTACTTTTAATATTAATGAAATAAAAATATTAATGGAAGAAAGGAATCATAAAAAGAAGAAAATTAAAGAGGCAATTTTAATAGATAAATGTAAAGATGTTATTAATAGGCTAGTTGCAAATACGGCCATATACAGCTTATGAAAATTTATGTAACATTAAAATTTCAAAATCATTTAAAGCTGAATAGAATTACTACATAATTGAAAGTGGTACTAAATAATTTAAAATATATTTTTACTATTAAATTGTTTATATATATATATATATATATATATATATATATATATATATATATATATATATATATATATATATATATATATATATATATATATATATATATTGTACCCTGCCAATTGGATAATGACCCCTAGAAAAGATGACAACTCCCTAAATTAGGCTATATAATTATTTTATCTAGGAACAATTTCATACTCTTAATTATTTCTAAATTATGTTTAATTCATATTAGCAAATATGAGACCCACTTATCCTATTAACAAGATTATATTACCCTTTAATATTAAACAAATACTGAAGTATTTTCTCAATGGCATAAGAATACTAAGATACTCCTCCTTATTAAGTATCTAAATATTCTCATGACAAACGATAATACTTAAATAAATGTAATAAAACATTTATAATCATTAACCTTAAGTTAAATTAATTAATAAGATTAATTAATCATTCTATTATATATGTATCTCTTATTAATATTACTTTATAGGATTATAATTTATAATAACCATAACATTAATTTATACTAAGGAAATCTCAGGATTGTCTTTGATTTTTAATTAGCTATTCATTCCAACTATAGGATATCAACAGGGATTTTACTCCATTCTATAGGTAGTGTATTGATTAACAAAATGTGACCTACCCTAATATATAACTAAAATTATATACTACTATTTTTATATTTATATTTTCTAATATTTAACAATAACTAACTATTGTTATCTAAATTGTAATCATAATTTATATTTCTAAATAATAATTAATTATTCATATTCCAATACTATGAGTAAACAGACTAAATAAATATTACAATATATTTTATCAATGACTTATGCGATCAAGGCAGTTTGCAATAGTTTAAGATCTCTTTTAAGAAATGTTTTTTTAAATAATTATTATTCATCATCTTGTACTGATTTAATTTATTAGTCAAATCTCAAACTGTATGTTTTAGTTAATATGTAAATTACAATTAATAATCTCTGACGATGGTATAGTGATGATTATTCTAATAAGAGAAATGCAATCCTAAATACTTAATTTAACTTTAAAGATCAACTTTAATAATATTATTTGCATGATCTTTCAGATATTATTTTAAATTACTAAGATATAGTGTTGTTGTTATATTCAACTTTATTTCTTATATAACAAAATCATGTGTCATTATTAAATAATAAGTCCCTTTTTTATGGATTTGATTTACACCCATTACCCTTTATAGAATATACTTCAAAAATATAAGAAGATCTAACATATGGATTATTGTTCTATTTCTTAATTAATATAATATTATTGTACTATTATGAAAAATTACATATTTATCTGTGTTTATATTTTATCATATTCACTAATTTGATCTATCTTTTTACCGTGCGCTAAGAAGATATTAATATGATAATTATGAAATCATTCATTTATTTTCTCATATCACACTCAATTTTCCTATAGCCATATTATCAAACTCTATAACTAAATACAAAGAATAAAAGTTCTATATTGTACACTCTCAAATATGGCAACTTATCTCCTCGTGAACTAATTTCCATTTACAATTTATGATACTATGCTAAAGATTAGTAAACTACTCTTTGGTGCATCTTAAAATAAGAAATCCTTATCTTGTTTTTATCTAAACAACTCAGATGTTAACTTCCTATTTCCAATCTATACCTGTTTTATACATTTCTTATAAATAATAGCCACAAAAAATTACAAACTAGGATTAGTTATAACTCCACTATAATTATATTAAATTATTTATTGTTGAACATAGGATCAAAATGTAAATATCACAAATTATTATTTCAATATATTTGAACACAGACATATTCCATCTCTTATAATACATATATGTAACTACTTTTACATGTATATTTCACTAGCTCATTGTTTACATCTATTTTAATTATTTAACAATGTTTAATAAAACAAAAAAAAAAAAAAAACAATTAACCACATTGATAAATAAATCAAATTAATTATCAACTTTTTGCACATTTACTTATCCCCCCATATTGATAATGATTATTTTAAAGTATAAAATTAAACCATATGTAAATATTATGTTATTGAAACAGGAAAAACTCTCCATACAGTAGTGACATTCAGTGCAAGACAGATTAATCAATGGATGCCAGAATATTTGTGTATAAAACCCCTGTCTAGTGCCTACTCATCCACTATCCCCAGACTAGTTTCTAGCTTGTGGCTTCCATAAGTGAGGAGCCTTGGGCCTCAGAGCACTGTACCTAGATCTTAGGATCTAATGCAACCTTCCAGCAGCCACTTTTATCTTTCCTTAACTACAAAACTATGAGAATAAAATTGATTACCCTGTCTTTCCCTGTGTTGCACTATTGTATAGAGTGTTTTCCTGTTTTAATAATACTTATCAGAAAGCATAAAAATGGTGATCATGTGATGACGTTTAGTGGTTTAAATATTATGTTACAAGATTTTTAAAAAAATATGTTTTCTTAAATTCTTTAATTTTTAATAGTACTCCTATCATTCCAAATAGTTTAGACTAGTTATACATCAATATTCCTCCCACTTCTTCTCCTTTTGATCTCATAAAAATATCACAAAATTATACAATTCCAATGTAAACAGATTATTGACAATTTCTCAGTTTTTTTTTCTTGACAGTCATACATTATCTTCAACTTGCATACATTATTTTATTCAGACACTTTTTACATGCTATGTTTCAGTATTATATTTATTGTGTATATACTTTTTGTCAATGTTATCATTTAAGAGAGCATTTTATACATCTTTAAATGTAGACTGACATTATTTTCAACATACATTTTATATTCTCAAATAACTAATGTTTATTCCATTAATTTCTTCAACTCTTTCTCATCTAATACATATTTATTCTTTATTAGTTGTCTTCAGTAAATATTTATTTTTTACACTTATCTTATTTTTTCATAATTATTTCATTTTCCGAGCAGAACACTATGATTTTATTACAAATATAAATATAATCTTCATTTCAAATTTTCCTTTTATATTTTGGCTTACACTATCTCCAAGCATCTTTTTAACTTTTGAATCCCTCATTTACCATATATATATATATATATATATATATATATATATATATATATATATATATATATATATATATATATATATATAACAAACTAACCAAAGGAAATACATATAAAAACAAAAAAAAAAAAAAAGACTTATATATCCAGTCCTCTTATTTATTGGATATATAAGTCTTTTTTTTGTTTATATATATATATATATATTTTACACTTGTTTCGGCGGTTTTGGTAAAGATGCCATCTATTGATCATAAATAACAAGTCATAGCAGGTTACGTGACTAACTTGTTTTTATTTTTCATATATATATATATATATATATATATATATAAGTCATAATTAAATTTTATTATACAAGCAAAAAATAATAATGATCTGTTTGTATCTTTTATAGCATTACAATTTTCATTCAGATATACATTTACATGTTCTCTTCTAATACTAAGTAAACTTTTCAATACTCAAATATTTCCTCTATTATTCATTACTAATGTAGTGGTAATTACCTTTAAAATTTTATACTTAACTCTGTCAGGAATAATTTGTTTATTCATCCATCAATTCCAATTTAATTTTTTACAAATTTTATGACAGCCACAACATATTGGTAGTTCAACTTGCATATGAACTAAATTATGTATTAACATAATACTTACTGTTGTTTCATGAATTATGTACTACTTTACAACACTTTGGCATAAATGTACAACTTTTTTTTCATTCTTCTAATATTTTTTTTAATATAATGACTCCAAGATATTTTCTGAAAATTACACAAATTGTTGAGCTCAGCAATAGAGACTTAATATTTTTTACTCCTTTATTTTAGAAAAACTTTACCATATTTAGTTTTAAACTTTTAAGTGAATCATAATCAATTACTTTCTTAAAATAATAATGTTTTAAAAAAATTAACCACACCTTTAGAAAAGAAAAAGTTACCTTTTTCTTCTGATTTGTAATTATATATATATACATATATCCCTTGATTTTTTTTAAACCATCATCTGTTGGTTGTTAATTTATTCCAAATTGTGCTCTCCCATTGTTTAATTCTTACATGTAATTTAACTATTTTTAAAACAAATATTATTTGTTTAAAATATTTACTAGCAATAAAATAAAAAAAAACAATACCTTCCATAAACTTAATGAACTACAATTTAGATCATTTTAATTTTAATTTTATACAGACTAAATCCTAATTTTATAAACTGTTTATCATAAAATTCATACCATAAATATTAATTATTTATTTTTTAAAAATAATTAAGATTTCACCAGAAATAGTAATTACATTAAAATATGAGTTGCACACAGATGTGATTATCTATCTATATAATGCATATTTTTATTTATTAAATTAGATTTGAACATCCCTATAATTTAAATATTATTAAACAGTTAATTATTAACAAATATTATTAAGCTACATTTTACTATTTTATCTCCTATATATCTTTTATAATAAATAATTTACCTAGGATTTATAGCATTTATACTATTTTAAATTAACTAATCTCAAGTTCAAATCCTAAGACAACTAAAATGATGTTTATTTTTCTTAGTTTATTAGGTTGAGCATTTGCAATATGTCAGATGCTAGTGGCACTTGATTCATTGAAATTTTGTTTTTTAAATTGCATGAAAACTGTAATTATGATATCAACAGAAATCATACCATTCATTGCTGCTTAAATTCCTCTTCAAAATGGCATATTACAAGTTGAAATCAGGTAAAAATTGATTTTTATTATTATTATTTTTATTAATAGGTGCATTTATTTCTTTTCTTTTTGGTCAGTTTACTAGATTACATAAAGATGACAAAGGCATAACTGCTTTATTGACCAGAATTGTTTCTAAAATGGATTAAAAATACACTGATGATTTACATCAAGTGATAAAAATGTAATCACTGAATATCAGATGTAAGTAGACAATTTTAATTTTTTAATTAATTTTAAAGTTTTTAAATTATATGATAAATGGTATAATTTATTAATGTGTTTACATTTGTATTGGTATGTCTGTGTAGTATACAAATTATATAATATTAAATTATTTATGCTCTTTATTATACAGTAAATAAATTTGTATTCTAATTTTAAAAAAGTGCTTTATGTACATGGTAATTTTGCGGCTTTGATCCAAGTTTGAAGCAACTCTATTTTATAGACATAGTGATTTTCAAAATATTTAAGTATTTATTAGTGCATTTATATTTGTATTAGTATGTTTGTGTTAATACTGCATGTCTCTGTTTGTATAACAATTATTTTTACACATAAAAAGTACAGAGCAGTTAGTATAAATTTTAAGGCTGATTATCAGATATACAGAAAGTTTGCAGTTGATTAAGCAATCACAAAATTTACTGAGCATACTACCATGTGAAAATATAAACAATTTATACCAATAAAGAGAGATTTCAAATGATGTGTGTGTGGTGATATCCACAATGGTTATTTATATGCCACATGAAATTGTATGCAAGCAAAGAATCAAATTCTGATTCTTGACTTTGATTCTTGCCTATGTCTTGGTACTCATGCTGTGGAGTCAGTAGTTTTGCCACATCTTGCATCACATTATTTTCAAGTCTATAGCTAACAAATGAGCCATATGCAAATGAATTATATCTCTGTGTGACAATAAATATAACAAGTTAGTATCACTGGTGTACACAAAATATATAAATTGAAGAGATGGCATTCATTTTATCATTGATACAGACAGTAGCCTACAATTTTTTTTGTTTTAGACAGAAAACAAACCAATAGTTATGATGACAAATGCATCTCCATCTTCTAAAAATGATTTGTTTTGTATCTTTTATTAGGATGAATCTTTTTTTACAGATACCTTGAAATTTGTCAACTTTTGGGGTACAAGATAAAGATGAAGAATTTTATGTGGCTAGGTTTGGAGATTCTGAAACTATAGATTATCTAGGTAAGAAGTATTATATATGGATTGAATGAGACTTTTGTGAAAAATACAAAGAAATTATCAATGAAGATGTAATTTTACTTAATTAATGATAAATTGGAAATTATGAACAAACAATAAAGTAATAATTATTTTAGATGTTGAAATTTTATTTTTTCCTCCTTATCAGTAAATGGTAATCACTATTTGTCTTAGCATTATTGTTTTCCATAGTTTTTCTAGTTTCCATTAATGTAATGCTTTTTACTCTAACATTATTAAAACTGAAGTTATTGTAAAAATTGTGTCTCAATTCAGTTTTTATAAAAAATTCAACATGGTGCCAGGTCTCTTAACTAGTTTTAATAAACAAATATTTTTGACTTTATAAAATTTAGAATTATAAACTTTAAAATTTATTTCAATTTATTTTATGATAGAGATGTACCAATAAAAAGGGCACAATATATATATATATATATATATGTGTGTGTGTGTGTATGTGAGTTTGTGTGTAATATCAAATGATATAAATATAATAAACAAAATACATTAGAATAGCTCTGCAAATTTAAAAATGCCTCAATATAAAATTTAAAAAAATAATTTATTTGCCATTACCAGCTTAAGAGTTGACACAGAATTTCCAATTTAATTATGTAGGCATTTTTAATTTTTTGAGGTATTCTAGTATATTTTATTTAATATA
>JAQFVV010014971.1:0-22961 GCA_028023455.1 Epiperipatus broadwayi | reverse complement strand
ATGGATGCCAGAAGAACTCTGTTTAGCACAGGTGTGGGTACATTTATAGTGGAGAGTTTTGCTCTGTTTATCAACAATTAATGTGCTAGTGCATAGGAAATGTGGAAATCATGTGATGCTAATGGTTTAACACCAATCCTGCCTAATAGGATAGTGGTGTCTATGGTTGTAAGAGCCAAAGACACTAAAATGTATGGGTGCTGAACTGAGTTCAGACCCATATGACTATTTAAGCTATTGAGCTTAGATTGAAAATATTTTTTGTGTTTTCAATTGTCTCATTCTCATAGTTTAGTAGTTAGGCTGAGATAAAAGGTGGTTGCTGAGGGTTGCATTAGATCCTAAGATCTAGATGCAGTGCTCTCAGATCCAAAGCTCCTCACTGATGAAGGCCACAAGCCAGAAACTAGTCTGGGGATATTGGATGAGGAGGCACTTAGATAGGATTTGATGCACACAAAGCCTTCTGGCATCCATTGATTACTCTGTTTAGCATAGGTGGCAATACTGGTATGGAGAGTTTTGCTCTGGTTTATCAACAATTAATGTGCTAGTATAGGAAATGTGATCATGTGAGCTTAAGTTTTACTAATCATTATATTATAATGGAAATATTTCTTTTGTTTAAAGTAAAGATAAGAAACTTGCAATGGTAAAGATATATTTGAAGAAACAAAAATGATTAAATCAGATAGGTTTTTAAAAAAAAGTTTATACAAATATCTTCTCATCTCTCAACAAATAAAATACATTTTAACAAAATATAATTAATTATTAGTTAAATGTTAATGTTATTGAAAAAAAATATCAAACGACTCCTTATTTTAAAAATCATTCCCACATTTGCACCTATTTATTTTAACTTTTATGACGTTCAAGTTTCAGGAATTATTCATTTAAAAAAGCAAAATGAAAAATTTACTCTAGAACATTAAAATGATTATTTGTTATGTATATCCTTTTTATATTTTGATATTTTACCTGTATAATTTACTTTTTAAACTTAAACTTTTTATAGCATACTAATGTATTATTATTTTATTTGCATTTCATAATTACAAAACAAAAAATACATTTATTTTTACAAACCAATAGAATTATTTGTGTAGAAATTGCAAATAAATATTTATAAATATAAATTAATAGATGTTTTTGTTGTTATAAAATAAATTCAAGTATATATGTGTGTGTGCGCTTAATAAAATAGTAATAGTTGAAACGTTACACATCATAAACAAATTGAATCTGTCTTCATAGATAATTTTATTATATTAAATTTTGAATAAATGAATTTTTATTTATCTAAGATATGACATTGAAATTATAAACATACTGCTAATTATAATAAAAAATAACTAATTTAAAAAGCAAATATCAATTGTTGATTTTAAACTTACATTTGAAATATTTATTTTCCTCTCTTCTTTTGTCTAGTATTTCCTTTTATTAAACTTTCAAAAATAACACATATCTATATTTTTTAGATATGTATTTATGAATATTCAATAAAATTATTTTTTGTAAAAAAATCTACATTGATAGGAAACAGCAATTTTTTTGCTTGTAATTCTTTGGCAAAAAATAATTTTTTTTTTTTGTTGTTGTCCAAGAAGATTTTTCCTCCTCAACTTTTTTTATATCTAAATTGATACTATTTTAATACACAGCATACATATAATGATACTTTGTTTATATGAGGCGGGTGGGATACATTTATTTTTTTATCTTTTGCATATATTTCCTGAAAAAAACCAGCAATAATTAAATAGTCAAGAGTTTGTGGCCTATTGGTTAGCATAGTTGCCTTCCAAGCAGCTAGCCCAGATTCGCTTCCTGGCCAATGCTTTGACATATAAAAAAAAATTAAATAATTGAACTAAAAAGTTTAATACTAAAAGAAATCAAGTACAAATTAATATTTTACATGTACTAAATAAGATCAAAGATTTAACTTTCCATATTTATTATTTGTTATTAAATTTACAGTCGGTGTCATTTCAAATAAGGAATTTCATTTATTTAGCCAACTTTTACTAAGGAAAAAGTTTTTTCTTTGATTTATTTCATCAGCTATCTGATGCTAAAAACATGGGATGTAGTTTTTCAAATAATTTGACATATTTAAATTTTGCTATTAATTATCACAGGTTTCATGATGTCTATATTTTCCCTTAGTTAAGTTTAATATTTTGGTGAAAAGACTCAAATTTATTTTATTGAGAATTGTCAATGAGTTGAATGGATGCTTTATATATCTAAAATAAAGTTATAATTAGAGGGAATTTGAACCCAGACTTTCTAGCTTCCTACAGTTATCCATTTTATCCAATATAATCAGTACACATGATCACATGTATATGAAAAAGATAAATGATCTCTATGTATTTTATACTGAACCAGCACTCATCAATTGACCCATATCATCATCACCCACAAATATATATAATCAGTGCTCAGTTTATATTAAGATAGAAAATTTACACATTTTAATGGACAAATTTTAATCCTCTCCACTCTCCAACTCTTCAACTATCCATAACACTGAAAACCTTTGATGTTGCTAATATTATAGTCATACCCATGCTGACCTTAAGTCAATTTGGCCCCTCATTTGTAATACCTTAATGTGTCTGTTTAAATATATAAAAAGAGATAGAATACAAATAGTTGTAAATAGTAAAAAAAAAATTATAAAACTAAAAATTATCTTTCATAACATATTTTCTACTGACATTGATATACATGACTCAGTCACATTAACACTTTCTCAAAACCATTAGCTTTTTGTCTAAAGTTTAGTTACTTATGCATTAGTTCCAACTTATTCATTAATAGAGAAGCATTATGAACATCAAACATAACAAATAATATTAATAGAAAACTTTATTTACATGAACATTCTATGTAGAAAATTTTTGACTACCAAAAATACATAACACTAACTTGTTTTTTTAGAGTAATTACCATATAAATTTTTAAAATCAACTACAGAACATACACATGTATGTATATTATAGGGATCATTACTGACATAAATGATGCTACAAGGGTTGCCATATGAGTAAAGAATGTCTATGTGCTAAGTAAATTTCAGCAACCTTAATCCAATTAAATAAAATGTATAAATTAAGACAAAATGAATTCAATAAAATTCTATTTAATTAAAGATGCAGAAACAGTAGAATATTAAAAAATTAAAAATTCTTTACATTATTTATACTTTATCTATATTTGAATATTATCTCTCTTGGCTTTGGAATATGTGTATTCAAAGTCTGGATGATCTTGCAATTCTGTCCTCCATTATGAAGTGAAAAAAGAACCCATTTTTATTTTTTATATAATGGCTTATCTCCATTGTCTTTTGTGGCACAATAGTTATAAAAAGGCTGATGGAACTCTCACATTTATTAAATCAAATTTAACCAGCATGTCAACTAGTTTGATAAAAATAGTTCTTGTTTGTTTGAAAACTGATTAGTTAATTACTTTTAATTTAATTCACAATCTTTCATTCTCAACTTGTTTACATTTTCTATTAACAAAGTTATATTCCTTCAATAATAAAGTATGTACACTATTATTTGATTTATATAATTTGTTATTTTTTATTATATATATATATATATATATATTATATACAGTCTGATATTTGAAATTTTTATACTTACACAATTTGTTTGATAAATTTTTAGAAGCACCCATTAACATATATTTGCATTTTATTTTAATGTTAGATTATGTTGGGTAACTCTAAAAAAGGCAAAAACTTGGTCTGTTCCACAAGATAAATCCATGTTTTGGTACTTTTGCAATGCAGTGACCATTTAGAAGTGTTTTTATATGATGTTATATTATTGTTACATTTAACAGTGTGATATTAAAATATTAATATAATCAAATCTGTTAGGAATTAAATATTTTGGCACATATCTTTTTTAAAAATTGTTTCTTGCTAATATTGTTTTCTTTGAGTAAGACCTCTTCTATTTCTATCACGACTGGTAGTCTAATAATCAAAAACAATAATTTTATAATTATTTACATTTTTATATATTAATTATCATAGCTTTGATGGACCTTAGCCTCTAAAGTTTGTATGATCTTGCAGTTCCACCCACCATTATGTCCAGAATCAGAGAAAGACAGTTCTTTTATAAAAGTTTGTTGTTATTATCTTTTTTGGAGAATAGTAATTGTAAAAAGGCTGATGTAATTCTTATATTAATTGGCTCAATTTAACTGTCATGTAAATTAGTTTGTTAAAAATAATTATTGTTTGTTTGAAAATTCATTGTTTAATTATTTTTTTATTTCTTTCAGAATCTCTCATGTATGACTTGTTTTAAGTTTTCTATTAATAGTTATATTCTTTTAATAATAAAATATTTACACTATTATTTAATTTATGTTTATTATTCTTTATTATATGCATATTATATAAACCTGATATTTTAAATTTTTATATCTACATTGTTTATTTGATAAATTTTTAGAACATACTAATAAATATTTGCACATTGTTTTAATGTTTTCTATTATGCATGAGTTATGAGTTTTAGTTTTATGATAGTTCAAATCTAAGGAAAAGCAGATTACAAAGACATATAACAAAATTATATTGGTATAAGATAATATAAGTATTAAAAATATTCAAGACAGGTCAGTAATTGATCCCAGAATCCTATACTTCAAAGTCTGACCTTTATTGCTGCACTATATCAAAACATATAGTTGAGGCTTATGAAATATACCTGAAAATGTACTCCCCTATTTTTTTGTTGTTCAATGTACTGCAGAATTACTATCATTATTATGAGGCAATATTTTAAATAAATTTATTTTAAAATAAGTAATTTATAGTATTAGAACATTTTTATATATAAATTTGGATATTTAAATAAAAGTGATTTCAGAAATATAAACATTTCATTTGCATATAAATTTTGTAAATTATCACACCAACATGTTAGTAATTTATTTTGAGTAGCACAAAAATAGAATGTATAATATATACTGTAATATATTTCAAGAATTTGTCACAAAATTAAATAAAAAGAAATAATTTTATATTTAAATAAAAATATTCACAATTAGAATGTGTTTTAACAATAGAGTGATTTAGTGACTTGGAAATGAAACCATTTCATTTGCATAAAAATCTTATTTATTGGTGCACCATGGTACCCCCAGTGATTAAGTGCATTTGTTCCCACAATACCTGCACTTCTGCATGTGGAAGTCTTGGTTGCTACTATTATTATTATGTATTAAAAAGCTGTTACATCTATTATATTTTCATTTGTGATCAATTTATTGACTTTTATATATTCCACAAATTTCTACAAAAGATAACTTTCTCGTTATTTTTATAATATATTAGTGATATTTTTTAAAAAATCTTAAAATACTGTAATTCTCAAAGTATTAATTATTTTCATGAAACTATGTAATTCTTAAGCACTCATTGACTTTGAATTGTAATGAAACAGTATAATGAGCATATAATAACTGAATGCACTAAGCTCTATGATTCTGGCAGAGTTGGTCCCAAAATTTTCTCAGTTCATTTAATTATTTTATGTTTATTATACCTTTTTATTACAATTCGAAACCAACATTGCTTAAGAATTAAAATACTGTAATAAAACCTTTCAATTTTTTCAGATTTTATCAATGACTCTCTTGTCTCAACTCACCACTACAGAAACTCAGACCATCTTCTACCATTTTTATTTGTTTTTATCTTTATTAAAAATGACTATTTAAACTTTCACTTCAATAACTTTTGAATTGTCACAATATAAAAATAAAAAATTTAACATAGATTGTAATATTTTATATTTTTAGCTCAGTTCAGTTTTTATATAGTTACAATGATGAAAGCTAAGATATATTATAAGGATTTTTTATGGAGTCTCATCTAATAAAATCAGATTACTTTATGACTTTTTAAATCTACTTTAAAATATTTATTAGTTCTGGATAGTTAGTTGGAATAGCCATGGATAACTATATGGAAAACTTTAAACCTAATTGATAATTTTCAACTATGACTTAACCACAGCCTCAGATATTAACAGTATATTACAAAGTTTACAAAAATAGTATAATAATATGTTATATAGTACATTGTCATATATTTTATGGAAATATGAAAAATATTTTTTTACAGAATGTTATATTCAAGGTTTATAAAAGAGAATTATATTGATTGTAAGTTTTATTAAATAGTATAGAAGTATATGAACATTGCTTATAATTTCTGAATCATTAAATTTACTTCAATACATAAGTGATAACACATTAATAATATTGAAATATATATATACTGTTTTGCTGTTTTTTTTTGCCAAGTTCCAGGATGTTGTGCTATTTATATTAGTGAATTGAGGGCAAATATGAAGTATTTTTGCAATATCATAAATTATTCATATAAAAAAGTGATTGAAGATAGTATAGTATATTCAGCATTTTATATTCATCAATGTGCAATGGATCATAGTTTATTCTGCAAAAGTTTAATATATTGATGTATGAGCCACATGACAAGAAACAAAAAAATTAAAGAATCATACTTAATTAAGAAATCCGAAGATGCAATTTATGCTAAACAAACTAATTTTTAAATTAGTGATGTCAAGTTGTTGAAGTGATTTTTTAAGTCTGTAAGAAGTCCATGTTTTATAGAGTTTGCCTTAATAGGGACATGTTACTTATGAAAGTACTTGGCAATTATTTTAATTGCATATATTAATAATATTTCTTCTAAATAACACTAGAAGTGTTGGCTTTTATTAATTTGTAATTTGTTGCAGAAAAAATTTGTATTTTTTATCTTCCTATAGCTAAATCTTATAATTAATTCTATTTCACAAATACATTCTACTAATCAATAACATATAAACATATTGTTGACCTGTCCTACTATAAAAGTAAATTACTAAGTAAAATAGGAATTTCCTTGTCATTATTTATTTTATATGAAATAGTAATTAAACAGTTTCTAATAAAATTATATGCATTTTGAATATTAGAAATGACAGACCAAGTTTTTATGCAAGTGTTTTAGTTTTTAAATCTGTCATTTTAAAACTGTACTTAACTTTACAGGGCAATAACATAATAAAAATATTTTATTATTTAATATTATAATAATTAATAATAGTGATAATAATTATAGCAACATTAAAGAAATATTTTAATGAACTAAGAACTTGAAATAATTCTTCTTGGTTGATGAAATTTTTCTGCTTAAAATGATTTTATATATTATTGACAATGATATTTTTTAATATGACAATACTTATTTTAAATCTAGTCAATGGTAGTACAATATCAATGAATATATAAACATTCTATGATTTGATATTAATATGATGGTTACCTGAGCATTCACCTTTTGATATTAGTATTCTTCTAGATCATCCTGGAGAGAAAAGATCATTTCACAAACTAATAAGTATTTTTACTATTATTAATGATTTAATTTATTTGGAATACAGTCTTTTTTATTTATATTGGCCTTACTACCCTAACTACCCTATACAGTTATCATCAAATTTCAAAGATAAAATGATATGAAAATAAAAAAATTGCATTTACTACTTTATTAAAAGAATTACAAAAGACTCCAATGTCATCATCTATGGTTAGATTGAACTTTTCATAATTAAATCAAGTAAAAACATATGCATAATAGTTTGATATTTCAATAATCTAATTTACTCTTAAGTAAAATTGTATGTTTCTTCTTTACACCATTTATTTAAGTAGAGATTTTTAGTGCAGTGCATTTAAATTTATACAGTCTCAGCACAAATATTCTCATGCACCATGTTGGACACCAAAATTCAAAAAATTCAAAAAAATGACTGAAAAGCCCAGGTGAGCATAGATGAACTGCACTAGGACTAGAGTCACACAGATGAAGGGTTACTAATATTTAAGAGTGAAAATTTTTTTCCAACAAATTATATACTAAGCTTAATATCTATTAAGAGTTTTTTTACTCTATCCATATTATTAAAAATAAACACGTCTTTTTTTATTTTGAATAGCTATGTGTAACTCTAAGTGTATTTAAATAGCAAGTTCTTAGGATATCTTCATAACTTTAATATTTACTCAGGGTATTCTTATGTGTACACTTGTATGTAAAAGTATATATAATCGATAAATACTCTTTTAAAAGAACTTAATCTGGTTTATATTTAATAAGGTTAGCAAGTTATTTTTTATCAGTCAGCTTACATTTTGTTTAGATGAAACAAATTTTCTAAGGTTCTTCATAAAATATAGTAATTACTATTCTGAAAATAATTATGCTCAGCAATTTTAAAATGATCCACTGTTGATATGACAAAATAGCACAGAGATTTTATTGTATCTTCTCTTATCTTAACAAATTCAATATTAAAGTGGAAATGGTACATATAAATTAAATAAAAAAATATTACTTCTTTAAATAATTTATAATTGTGACTATATTTATTGACAAGATGTGTAAATGATGGTGATGATCTTTCAATTAATGACAAATAGCCATATAATAAAAATATATAACAATTAATTTAATAATTATAAAACTATTATAAAAATATTTAAACAGATGTAATCATAATAAATTCTCCAAAAAGATTCTAAATTATATTGCATTATACTTAATAAATCCTTTCTATTTGTGTTATAAATATTTAATTCAGTCTTAAATATCCACGCTTTATCAGAAACATAATGCAACAACAAAATACTCTCTTGGAAGTTGTATAGGGTTTACCTAAACATTAACTACAGATAAATATACAAGAATGGGTTATTGCATTCTTCAATATACAAATAATAGTAATTTTAATAACAATCTCTTTTGATAGATATCAAACTTATTTTTTAACCCTCTCATGAATGACTAAAGCATTTACCCAACTTATATTATCATTTTAATAGATAGATAGATAGATAGATAGATAGATAGATAGATAGATAGATAGATAGATAGATAGATAGATAGATAGATAGATAGATAGATAGATACATAGATAGATAGATAGATAGATAGATAGATAGATAGATAGATAGATAGATAGATAGATAGATAGATAGATAGATAGATAGATAGATAGATAGATAGATAGATAGATAGATAGATAGATAGATAGATAGATAGATAGATAGATAGATAGATAGATAGATAGATAGATAGATAGATAGATAGATAGATAGATAGATAGATAGATAGATAGATAGATAGATATAATTTCAATGAAACCTGGCCATCATGGATGTTGATGTCATGACATAATATACCCATTAAGCTTATATTAAGAGTAAAATTTTAACACCATAATTATGATTAGACCTCAACTAAATAATAATATATGTCATTAGTAGTACCTTGATGATAATTCATTATACTATATATTTTTATCCACTCGTGTATCTGTTTAACTGTTTATTTTAGATACTTTTTATTACAGAAAATGTGAGATTGATTTAAGGGATCAATAAAACATAATTATTCTCTTGAATTTACTATATTTTATCATAACTTAAAGTTTAATACAACTAATCTCCAATGCTTAATAGATTTATGAACCCACATTTATATCTGATTTCTTCCACAAATACATTTTATTACCTGTATTTTCCTTATACTTTATTCTTGGACAACTTTTATTAAACCATAATAATAATAACTTTAAAATATTAAAGATATAGGATATGCATAAATTTATAGTTCACAGTCATTAAACAAATATCTGAGAAACTTAATTGAAATGAACTTTAAATATTTACAATTGAAAAAAAAAACATATTTTGCATTTTATAATGCAATAAAATTCCATTAAAAATGAATATAACACACATAATCCATATGAGCGCATAATTAATTTGATGGCTGAGCTTTTATAGCAGAAATTCATAAATATTAATTTTCCAAAAGCATTCAACAATTTACCAATTATTTATTTGTATTTTTTAGGTATTGATGCAGCAATTAACCATTTTAAAGAATGGCTATCTTAATATAAAGCTGAGCACTGATTATATATATGTGTGAGGATAGTAATCTAGACCAACTTGCTGGTTTAGTATGAAATATGTATATTGGTGATTATTTATTTTTTCAACATGTGTGCAATCAGGTGGGTTAGCAATAAGAGATGGCACTGAGAGTAGTGGGTCATGTGAAAGTCTGAGTTTGAATCCCGCCTATATTACACATATAAATGCAGGATTAAGCCTGTACAATGTATTAATTTATATAAATAGTGTATAAAAGGTCTGCCCATCCTTCACATATGTATGTATAAATGGATTATTCTCCTGTACATAAGGGGTCAGAATGACTAATATGTCAACATGGGTAGGATGACAACCTTGGCACTAACAATGTTCTATCATCAGATTTTCAATGAAATGGAAGGCTGAAGAGTTGTGAGTTGGAATAGTTTGAAGCCTGTCCATTAAAGTATGAAGATTGGCTATCTTAATATAAAGCTGTGCACTGATTGTATATATATATATATATATATATATATATATATTGTGCCCTTTTGTATGGGTCACCATCTAATTTTTGTGCTAAATTGTTAAAAATTTTAAATTTAAGATATATTTGAATATGTGATGTTAATTTTGCTTATGGTAATATTTTAAAAGGTTTAATTAAAGCAATCTATGAGTATTTGATATGTGAAATTGTGCTGATATTGAGAGAGACATTTTAAATGATGATGATTATAATATATAGTTGGAAAAATGGCCATAATCAATACTGCATTAATATATTTAATAAGTAAATATTTAAAGCTAAAGTGTTTAAAAGACAAGTAAGATTAAATACATATGTTTATTGTTGATAAAATAATATTATAAAAGAATATAAATATTTTAATTATTGTAAGTACTTAAATAAAAGACTAATATTTGATTTTAATAATATTGGATAATTGTTTTAAAATCTATTATAATATCTTATTTATTTAAAAAATATTTATTTTAAAAAAATGCAATTGTTAGTTTATTTTTAGACGATGACAAGCGTTTCTTGTGTTGTAAAGAACAGATGTTAGTTAAATATACACACACATGCTTGGAAGTTGTTTAGTAAAGTTGCAGAACTATTTTAAAAATCATGTTATAAATTTATAAATAATACGTGAGTTATCACGAGATAAAAATAAAGATATTCAATGTGAAATATTAAATCTGATTTTAAAATATTGTTTTAAAAATATGACGTATAAAAAAATACTTAGTTTATTTAAAAATAATCTTATAAAAGTTAAAATTAAAATCAAGTAAAATAATATACTTTTTAAAAGTGTTTAATAGATTTAAATAAACGATAAGAATTATTTTAAAAATGTAATAATGTAATAAATATTAAATATTAAATAAGTCATTATTTATTTTTAATTTTGTGTTGTTGGTAAATATGTAAATAAGCCAGCAAGTTGATTGTTTAAATGTACCAATCAAATGAGAAGTTTCTTCCGGTATAAAAGCTTAGTTCAATTGTTAGGAGAGGACTTCGTGATTGATTTTTCAAGTTAATTGTGTTATTAAAAAAATAGCTACGTAAATTTTATAGACGCTTTTAAAATCATTTTTCAAAATTATAAGAGTGTCTTGTAAATAAGTTATAAAAATTTTAAATGATAAACATGCAGTGTTGATTTAATTTTTTCCCTATCGGTCGTCTCTACTAAGCTCAATTTACAAGCAAATAGTCATGGGAACATCATATATAGTGAAAATATATCGGAAACTTTATACTAGAAATATGACAAACGCTGGATTAGTTTGGAAAATTACAAGATGGAGAAAAGTAGTATTTTGGACAGTATATAATTTTAAAAGCTAATTGTTATTGACTATTAGAAAATAGATATTTTAAAAAAATAAAATACTTTTTTATGAAGAAAGTATTTTGCAAGCTATAAATCTAAATATATATCTTAAGTTAAGATATTGGAAATAAAAGTAGTTTTAAAATACTTGCCTTGTTAAGTCTTTCTGTTTAAAAGACTGAATGTTGACAATTTTTAAAAGGCAAATAAATTGAAAAATATAATTAGCTAAAAATCTTAATATAATAAAATTATTATATTGAAATAATTTAAACGCTGGTCGTTTTAGATGAAGAAGCTTATTCTTACCTGGATATTTTGTTAAGAAATGCGCAAGTAATACGTGGACATCCCAGTTAATTTAGAATAATTAAATGATAATTTTCATAAAACTAAAGACTAAGCTAAAATAATAACTTTTGAATAATATTTTAAAAATAACTAAATCAGGATCCTATAAACTATTTTAATTTTATTTTATTTTCTTGTGGGAACTTATTTTTTTAAAAAAGAACATTTTCGTTTTTCATAAACTTTTAAAAAAACACGTGATGAACCGGAAACAGGAAATGGTGTTCTAGTGAATGTGTGCCTAGGATTAAAGAACTTTATGGTGAAAAGGGAGACATCGCTGGAGTTATGTAATATGAATTCTGTTTATTTATTTAACATAAAATTTAAATATTATTAATCTATTAAAATAAGATAGGTACATTTCTTTAAATAATAACTAAAAATAATATAATGATTAATTGCATAAGTTTATTTTATATTTAATAGAACACATAATATTTTAAAGAATGATCGTGAGTGTAAATGTGAATTATTTTATGAAGCTGTAATTCCGAAGAATATTGGAACATGGACTGTACATTAAATCATTATTGATGGTAAAAATTGTATGATAATAATAATTTTAATGTATTTAATATGTTTTCTTTAGATCAACCGAATGATATGTTATTGTTGAATGAATGTATGAATATTTTAAAAATACACACACATTATATTGGCAGTGACAGTTTTATTTAAATATGCATAATTTGAATTTATGATATAAATATGATACAACATTACATAAGAAGCTTAAAAATAATTATATGATTCTTTCGTAAATAAATTTTGATTTTTATTTTTATTATTATTATGTTGGAGTATTAGAATTATATTTATTATTCATACAAGTAATTATTTTATTTCAAGTTAGAAAGAGATCTCAAAGTCTATATTTTATTTTTATTTTATTGGATAAATTAAGTTAAGTTTTATGTAGAGGTTTATGTTTGAATTAAAGGTTTACTGAATATAGATGACGTAGTATAAATAGTTTGGATAATTAGTATTTATTTAAAGTTGAAGGTTGTTTTCCTGGAATTTTAAATAAGTTTTAGAGGATGTTTTGTAGATAAAAGTTTATTAAGAAGGAGTAGAATAACACATAAAGTAAAGTAATAATTTCACACAGAAAAGAATCATAAAATTTATCTAATATAGTGCTTTATGAATTTGAAATTGATGAATAATTTAAATATTATTATTTTAACAGTACATATATGTAATGCATATTTAACAAAACATGTAGCATGAATTGCAATAAGTGAAATATAAAATTATAATCAATTATTTGTTGTTACATTACAAAGATACATTAGTTTTCCTATATTATGCTATTAGAGTAATGCTGATATTAAAGTGAACACATACTAGTACATGATGAAATGAATAACAGTAATACTTAAGTGATGTAGCAATTTAATTAGCAAAGTTTAATTGTTTACATATGCTACATAAATATTGTTTACATAAATTTATTTGTAATAATTGAAGCTTACTGATATTTGTTTAAAGTCTAAGTTTTTGAAAACATACTTCAATGTTATTAGTACAGCATTTTAAAGAATGTATAATTACTTATTAGGAGTATGAATTAATAACAGTGTAAACATATTGTATTATTATTTTCTTATTTTTATTTTCTTTGTTTTCCTAATTTTGAACTGTAAATATTGTAAATAAATTCTTAGTTGAAGTTAATGTAAATAAACTTGTTTAATTTGTTTTAAAAGTGTGTCGAGTTCATTATTTTACACCACAGCATTTGACAGCAGATAATTTGGATAAACATGATATTTGCACAATGTGAATTTATTAATATTATTTAGACATAAATACAATATTTTCCTGATTATTTATGAGAATTGATTGACATTAACATATCATATTACAATGGTCATAGAGTAATTATAATGCATAATATAAGAGTACAATATTATTTATTGCCACAGATTATTAAGTTATAAGATTTTGATCTATTCTAAAATTAAGATACTATATGAAAATAAAAGATAGACATGTTATTATTATTTAATGATTGATGATATAATAGGAATAGATAAGGTTAAGTTATACCCTAAGAGTAGTATTATTATTATTATTATTAAAATAAGTTAGGTGTATTTAAGTTTGATATAAAATCCCATATCATACTTATTTACATGAGTTATCATTACTTTAAGATAATTAGAAGAACCTGAGATTATTTAATTATATTTTAAAAATTAAAAGTTAAGATTTATTTATTTTATTATTATTAAAGATGATTTATTTTATTTTAAAAGCCATAAGAATGCTGTAAATGTAGTAGTAAGTTAATAAGGAGGTAATAGTATTCTTATGCCATTGAGACAATGTCTTGGGAGATATTAACTCAATGTAAATCTACTTATTACTTTGTAACTTTACTTCACAGTCTCATGATTTTGTTAAATACTTATTTAATTAGTATATACTATAGAAATATATTGATTTTGATAATTGATAATAAATTTAATTAGAATATGATAGTATAAAAGTAAATTAAAGATAGATATGCAAATTTTAATTAAGCATAATAATTTAATTGAGCTAGTCGTATTTCAAACTATATTATACATCGAGAAGTAAGGGTACAATATATATGAAGATAGTAATCTAGACCAACTGATGATTGCTGTTTTAGCATGAAATACATATATTGGTGATTATTTATCTTTTCAACATGTGTGTTATCAGGTGGGTCAGCAATATGAGATGGCACCGAGAGTAGTCGGTCGTGTGAAAGTCTGAGTTTGAATCCCACCTATCTATATATATGAAAAACAAAAACAAGTTTTATATACGTAAAAACCTGCTATCACTTGTATTAATGATCAATAGATGAAGCTTTACCAAGACCTCCAAACAAGCGTATTTGTTTACATAAACGTCAGAGTCAATATTCACTGTCTCTTTCATTTTGCTCCACCATCAGATCATCTGATTTCAAGCTGATTTGCTCTCATCAGTGAGGGATAGAAGTTAGAAACTAGACCTAAATATTAACTCCAAGCGTTTATGCAAAACTTTTCTATCAGTTTGCAAGCATGAATTTTTTAGACACCTAAATGTCTTCAAACTCAGCCTATCAAACTAGATAGCTATATGGGTCTGATATCAGTTCAGATTCTCCACATAGTGAAAGCTTCTGCAATCTATATCATTGCAAGAAAACTTTAAAGGTACATTTATGAAAAACAAAAACAAGTTTTATATACGTAAAAACCTGCTATCGCTTGTATTAATGATCAATAGATGAAGCTTTACCAAGACCTCCAAACAAGCGTATTTGTTTACATAAACGTCAGAGTCAATATTCACTGTCTCTTTCATTTTGCTCCACCCTCAGATCAGCTGATTTCAAGCTGATTTGCTCTCATCAGTGAGGGATAGAAGTTAGAAACTAGACCTAAATATTAACTCCAAGCGTTTATGCAAAACGTTTCTATCAGTTTGCAAGCATGAATTTTTTAGACACCTAAATGTCTTCAAACTCAGCCTATCAAACTAGATAGCTATATGGGTCTGATATCAGTTCAGATTCTCCACATAGTGAAAGCTTCTGCAATCTATATCATTGCAAGAAAACGTTAAAGGTACATTTATGAAAAACAAAAACAAGTTTTATATATGTAAAAACCTGCTATCGTTTGTATTAATGATCAATAGATCGAGCTTTACCAAGACCTCCAAACAAGCATATTTGTTTACATAAACATCAGAGTCAATATTCACTGTCTCTTTCATTTTGCTCCACCCTCAGATCAGCTGATTTCAAGCTGATTTGCTCTCATCAGTGAAGGATAGAAGTTAGAGACTAGACCTAAATATTAACTCCAAGCGTTTATGCAAAACGTTTCTATCAGTTTGCAAGCATGAATTTTTTAGACACCTAAATGTCTTCAAACTCAGCCTATCAAACTAGATAGCTATATGGGTCTGATATCAGTTCAGATTCTCCACATAGTGAAAGCTTCTGCAATCTATATCATTGCAAGAAAACTTTATATATATATATATATATATATATATATATATATATATATATATATATATATATATATAAATGCAGGTTTAAGTCTGTACAATGTATTAAAGATAGCTTTGTAAATTATAACATCTCTAGGCATATCTAACAAGATATTATTCCAAGTAATATAAAAGCATTATTCTTTGAATTACTAGGTTTACTGTAACATCAAACAAAATATTAACCCATAGTTTAAATTGTTTTAACAGAATAATCAAGGTTTAGTTAGATTTTTTTTTTTCAGAATAATGTGCAAATATTCAGTGATTTATTGTCTCAAGTCAATTTTCCTAATACAGCTAGTGTTTGGGTTATTTTTACGAATTTAAGATTAAGCTATTCATTAATCCATCGACTCAAATACATTTTATAAAGGTTGTTCATTATTTTATGTTGTTTTCACAAATGTACAATAAAGCCTTATGTCAATCTCTAAATTCCCATGAATTTCTCACTATTCAAGTGATGCTTTAGATTGATGTAGTGAAAACAATTTCTAACAAGTACCTTAACCTTTAGAGAAGAAATAAATAATTATCACAATGTTATCACAAGCTGTAGCACTTCATAGGCAATTTTAAAAGTTTGTAGTTAAATCAAAATATTAAAATTTCATTCCTTTAATGTATTAATGAATAAAAAACATTGTTAATTTAATTTCTCCATTCATGAAAAATACAAGAACATTTGCCATTAAGAGGAAAATATCTAGCTGTTTTTTATTCAGACATGCTGTTGGTGAATATGACAAAATGGCTAATTCTAGATTTAAATCTAATGCACTTCTTCAACACACTGTAATTATAGAATGCTAAACAAATTGATAAATTTCTGCTGTGTGATTAGATCTCATAGTTTTTTATCTATAAATCTTCATTTTTTGGATTTGTACTAGAATATTTTGCTCTCATGGCTAGGAAATAATTGAAGGCAGCTATGATTTTGAAAGTTTTAAAAGTTTAAAGTGTCAAATTGAGACAAAATTATTTTAAATGATAGCTAATATTATTTTTAATATTGAAATATGACACTACATTAATTACAATTATACTAAAATATTAAACTAAATTATTTTTTTTTACTTTTAAAGTTCTCATTTTTTTTCTCAGTAATGAAGTTCTCATTTTTAATTAATAATAACCCCATTTATTCAACACTAAGTATAAAACTATTTATGCATTTTATCATCATGTCCTTTCAAACTTACCATATTTTTAAACACAAATATTCATACACTCTCACACACATTTAAATTTAATGTTAAAAGTTACTATATTTAGTAGGTGCAATACTGATTGTTTAGCTATTATAATAAAAATTATTATATTAATATTTTTAAATGTTTTCTTTTATTAAAGTTAGTACAATATTTTTTTAATCTTGTATACTTTTCATTTTTTTTTACTTGCATGTATTTATTTTGCCTTAAATATTAACCATGCTTTCAAAAAATTGAGATGCATATTTTTAGGATATTGTAATTGATAGCATCTGTAAGGGAGGTATCTTGTATAATTATAATAATATATTCTAACAGATAGTAATAAATACATCATAAAATAAGAATATCACTTCCAATTTTATTATTCACAATAACAGTATTAGACATCAGTATTTGCTTTATTTGATTAGGTAATAACATTTTTAAAATTTGTTGTTATGATTATTGATTTAGATATTAAAGTATAATGTTACAATATATATATATATATATATATATATATATATATATATATATATATATATATATATATATATATATATATATATATATATATATATATATACACTATGAGAAACATTTTTTTCCATGATGGTCTTATGATAGTCTAATTCTTAAATATGAGTATTGTTACAGTTAATTTGATAAAGGATTTGCATTCAGTAAGTGATTATGTAACAAACTCAAGAGATATTAGATAATAATATTTTTTGCTCCCTCTGCCTCTCCAGTAATATTATTTATTTATTTATTTATAATGTTTGTGAAAAAAAAGAATAGTGAGTAGACTATTTAAAAGAGTATTAATCAATTTTTGAAAAAAAAAAATATTTCTTAAAAATTGTTGTCACTTAAATAAGAGAATTTTTTATGTCTCTGACTCCAAATAAATAAAGTGTGTTTTCCAAATTATAATGTAAATTAAATGTGTTTTCCAATTTATGTTATCTGTTTCAAGTAATTAAGAAAGAAAAAAATAACAAGGGATTATTACAATAATTAGGATAAAATTAGAATTATTTTTTAAAAAGATAGTTTTTTTATAAAAATAGAATAACATGTCAAGGTTTAATGCTGTCATGTCTGAGATAGCCTCATGATTGAATAGATGTCAAGGCTCTTTTAAACTTAAGGTAAAAAAGCAGGTAAGGAGATACACTTCAATGTCAAATAATTATCAGTTCAGCCTTGAAAACAATGTGATAATGAGATTGTATCTGAAATTAAATTGAATTCAATAATAATTAACAATGATAACATATAATAACCACATTCCACTCTTTTGACACTTTGAAGCAATTTTGACTGTTCCTAGCAGTCTTCATCAGATCTTCAAAAATTTAAACATTATGTTAATACAACCATATTTCATACATATCTCTATTAATTTTTTTCAATTTTACCAACTTAATTATTAACATAAGTTTACTCATAAAACTTACTATTATATAACTTTAAAATCTACTTTACCCTTTACTTCTAATCTTAGTTATTATCATATTTATATTTATTCACCTTTTTATTTTTGCCATAATTATATAAATTTAATGTAATATTAATGAAATTTTTCTTATACTACTATATTCATATATTTAACCTTATTTTACATATTACTATATTCACAAATTTAACTTTATTTTAATTTCATCTATTATCTTAATTTTTTATTATTTTATTCTATTCCTTAATTCCATTTTACCCCTATTTTATTCCTGCTTTTTCAATTTATTGATTTTTTATAAAATTATTTTAATTCTTATATGTATTTTTATTTTATTTCTTACTTTATTATCTACTAAACTATCTTTACTTCACCATTTTCTATCCCATAATATACTCTAATTTTTTATAATCTATATACAGCTCCCTCTATTATCTATTAGTCAAACTACTTATTTTAATTCTTATTAGTTTTCACTGTTTATTTTATTTATTTTTATACTAAGATAGTTTTTAAACCACTTTCTCTATTAATATTTGGATTTATCTTTATTAAAATTGCCTCCTTTATTTTTCTATCCCTCTTACTACTTTCATAGCTTATCATTCTAATATTAACTTTTTTCTAGTTTAAGAGAATATTAGAATGATATGTTATGCAAGTAGTAGGAGGGATAGAAAAATAAGGGAGGCAATTTTAATAAAGATAAATCCAAATATTAATAGAGAAAGTGGTTTAAAAACTATCTTAGTATAAAAATAAATAAAATAAACAGTGAAAACTAATAAGAATTAAAATAAGTAGTTTGTATAATAGATAATAGAGGGAGTAGAGGGAGCTGTATTTAAATTAAAAATAAATTAGAGTATATTATGGGATAGAAAATGATAGAGTAAAGACAGTTTAGTAAATAATAAGATAAGAAATAAAATAAAAGTACATATAAGATTTAAAATAATTTTATAAAAAAATAAATAAATGAAAAAGCAGGAATAAAATTGGAATAAAATGGAATTAAGGAATGGAATAAAATAATTAAAAATTAAGATAATAGGTGAAATGTAAAATAAAGTTAAATTTGTGAATATAGTAATATGTAAAATAAGGTTAAATATATGAATATAGTAGTATAAAAAAGATTTCATTAATATTACATTGAATTTATAAAATTATGGCAAAAGAAAAAAGTGAATAAATATAAATATGATAATAACTAAGATTAGAAGTAAAGAGTAAAGTAGATTTTAAAGTTATATAATAGTAAGTTTTATGAGTAAACTTATGTTAATAATTAAGTTGGTAAAATTGTAAAAATTTAATAGATATATGTATGAAATATGGTTGTATTAATATAATGTTTAAATTTTTTTTAGATCTGACAAAGACTGCTAGGAACAGTCGAAACTATAATATTAATAAATATATTTTGCTTCAAAGTGTCAAAAGAGTGGAATGTGGTTATTATATGTTATATATTAGAAAAGCAAAAATAAAGAGGGAAAGAGGAAGAGGACGTTATTGAAGATTATATTATAATTAACAATGATCTTTGAAAATGTTTATAAGATCCACTTGCTAAGCTTTAGTTAAAAGATAAGCATTACCAACCCAATTTTGTAACCAACTTCTTCAAAAAATGTAGGAAAATAAAAATCTTCCTAATAAAAATTCCAGTATCTTTATGTATTAATCTATCCAAAATCATAACTACCTCAACTTGTGTTAACCAAATTATTAATATAAAATCTAGAGCTGCAAATGGAAAAAAAAATGTAAGAACTTTACATAAAACAGTTTATTAAACTAGAAACCTGTATTAATCTGGATGAAAATAGTTATTAAACTGAAACTTATAATTGCAAAAGAAGGACTAAAGAAAAATAAGTTATGAATAATAAGATATTGTAGCATACACATCTAAAAAAATTTGATACAAAAATAATAATTAAAATATTTTTATTTGATTAAAAACATTTGTGTGTGTTTTTTTTTTAATATGATGTGGAACCTCCCCATTTTCAAAAGAAAAACAGAAAATAGATTTAATCTAACACTTTTTTTCTATATTATATAATGATTAATTTTCAAACTTAATTATTTAATAAGAATCACCCTGGGATAATATTATATTTGCTATATAAAATCATAGATGTTGTCAGAAATTATATGTACACTTGGAATTTATAATATTGTTATTATTTGTGAATTTTTTATTTTTAAGAAAAAAATAGTTTCTAAAATTATTTTCTTTTATTCTTCCAACTGCCCATTTTGTGTGATTGATTTTATTGTATGGCTGTAATTTAAGGGATTTGTAAGTTATTCCTTTAAATTATTTAATGTAAAATAGATTAAGTTTTAGAGATTTGTATTTTTTTTTGTTTCCAGTCATGTTATTGTGATGTTAAGCTTATTTCAAGCATAATTTTCTGAATGACACCAAGATAAAATCCACATATTTTATTTTTGTTTATTATAATAATGAATATGCTGATAGTCCATACACTCAAGGCACCAATGTTCATGTGCTTCAATCAGCATGATATTAAGATTCCTGCATTTTTTGTTGATTAATAGCATTTAAATTGGGTGCATGCAGATAAAATGTTGAGGATTTTTTACAATATGTTCCAGGTTTGTCTCTGGTGAGATTATTTTTTATCATTTTATATTATCACTTTTAGATTCAGTCACAAAGAAAGACTATTGAGTATTAATGATTAGTGTGGGTGATGCAATATTTATAACATTTATTAGTATTTTTTCCAAAGCTAATTTTTGAATCTTTGCTCATGTTCATTGGCAATGTTAATTGTGTAGTTGTGGGCTGATGATGATTTCCATCTCTCAATTTATACTTATACTTTATACCATTACAATATATAAACCCATAAATCTGATCTTTGAATGATCATAATAATTAAATAACATCTTCTAATGTTAAATCCACTAGACAAGTATCTGGTTTATAAAATCCTTTAAAATTAATAAACAATTACTATATCTACTGTCTTCACCAAAAATATGTATTCATCACTGAATTTCAATAGTTAATATTAAATAAAAGCATTAAAATTTAAAATTATTATTAATTACTTAATGATATCTTATTTTTTAAATAAATAATCTTATCTAATAATTAATTTATTATAAAATCTAAAAAAAAAAAAATTAACTTATTATAAAAATTTAAAAAAAAAACATAAATTGTTATTTATTTTATTATTGGAAATTTTATTATTTTAATTTTGTTGAAAAAAAAAAAATAATAAAAAATTACTGATGAAATAAAACCTCTTTTTAAAATTTAATAACCCTTTTTGCCAAGAAATAATATCATTTTATACATATAGAAAATGACAAAAATTATGCAGGGGTGGGGAAATGAAATTGGACTTTCTACAGTAAAAACATAAAAGAAATAATAACTGTAACTCTGAATTATAAGAATTGAAAAAGTGAAAGATTTGATTTATACTATTAAAAATGTTTGTTTAAATTTAAGGAAAAAAATTATTTAAAAAAATGATAACAATTGCATATAATTTCTCTCTTTTAATAGTTGTAATTCAGAGATATAGTAATTATTTCATTTCTTAAAGACTAACTTTCTCTACTCCTTTACAGTTTTTTTTTCATTTTATTAGGTTTAATATGAGAATTTTATTTTCTTTACAATTTTGTATTAAAATGTTTATCACGACTTTTAAAAGAAAGATTTTTATGTTGTGTAAACTTTTATTGGCCATCTGAACATTTTTTGAATCAACTGGAGTAATAAATTTTATCATAAGGAAATAAATGTTCATTTTATTTTTATAATAAATTAATGACTAGAAAAGATTATTTTTTTTAAATCCTAACTATACATAATGATTTTGTTTGCTTTTAATTAATATATAGTGGATCTATGAACTATACTATATATTATACATGCCTCCTCATATACATATGCATATAATGTAAAATAGTTCATGTTTTGACCAACATTGATTACATTATAATATGTATTGTTTATTGAACTGAAAATATGTACTATTATTGAACATGAATGTGTGT